>VMDR010000750.1:0-181224 GCA_007922815.1 Macrotus californicus | reverse complement strand
GGGGGAATATTCGCCAGAAGTATAATTTAGGAAATTACTCTGAATTACATAGCCTTTTAAAAAATGACTTTACTGTTTATTTGTTACGGTGAAAATTAATTGTCACCCTGTTCTGTGAATTTTATGCACAACTTCCTTGCTGAAAGCAGGTTCTTTTTATCCTGTTGACAATAAAGTTATTCAAGCAAGCAGCTCATGCTGTGCTATTAATGAGAAATAATTTATGCAAAGCATGAAGTTTCTTTGTATATTATGGTAATGTTCAAGTCATTCTGTTTGACTAAATCGCTTTTAAATTCAACAAACTTCTTTTCTAAGAGAGAGAAAATTGAGGTTAGAATGAGTTAGGAATTTTTCCAGGAGTAAATTAACACATATACCTTCATTTCTTAAACTAGAAATGGTAAGATTCCATTTAAATTTGTTTAAAAGGAGAAGTTTTATGCAGTATGTACTTCAGAAATATTAAGTTTTAGTCAGCGTTGGGGTAGAAAGTATTGTGATAGGCGTATAACTTTTGATTTGCCGTAATAATTTTTGCATTTTTGCCTAGAAAGACACACATTTTGCATTAATATTTTTAAACACAGTAAGATTCCATATCTTTGATTAAATGTAAACCTGAGAGAGAGATTGAGAGGAACAGGACAGAGATGGAGTTAAAGACCGAAATGGTGAGGGAGAAGACAGAGACGAGAGAGCGATGGAGGGGCATCACAGAGCTACAGACAGAGGTTTCGAGAGGGAGCACAAGGGGCAGATCGATGTGGAGGGAGAGATGGAGGGTGGAGTCGAGAGAGAGTTGGAGGCGAGACACAGACGGAGAGAGAACGTGAGAGACACAGAGGCCGAGAGCAAGGTACACAGAGAGATGCTGAGAGAGAGAATCAGAGAGATCGAGGGGCAGACAGAGAGATGCCCATCGGAAGGGACAGTGTTTGAGCAACAGACTGCGCGTGATTAGGGAGGGAGACCAAGTACCAGAGACAGCGAGAGGCTGGGAAAGACAGAGACGGAGAGAGGGACGATTGGAGAGGGGTCCTGAGAGGGGCTGGGAGGAAGGGGTGATGGAAGAGACTGAGGATGCGAGAGAGTGTTCCGACGGCAAGCGTGTGCCCTTTTCCTCATTATTTCCGCTTTCTCCTGGAGTCACTCTACTCTCTGGGCGTGTTGCACGATTATCTTTGGTCATGAGTTTTATTTAGGCGTGTCATCCTTTTACACACCTCATGTCTCAGACATCGTTGGTTGTAAGCGCTGGAGACCCCCAAGTGGAGAGAAGTGTGACACCCGACGTCCCTATGAGGAACTGAGCACGGGATGCTGCCCACCAGCCCCTGCCCCGTTCGTGTGCCCCCTCGGGAGGCACTTCCTGAGCTCTCACTCAGCCCTGCGCTGGGCCTCTCGGGGCAGAGACGTGCACAGCGAGCGGCCAACGGGGCAAGGGCCTGGCACGCGTGCAGTCGGCTCGGTCACCTCCAGAACCCGGGTCCTTTCCCACCCACTTCCTACCGAGTTCCGGTTCCAAACAACAGGGATTTGGCTTAAAACTTCTTTCTTCTTACGTCAAACAACTTGGTGACATCCCCTCCTTCTGACAGATTGAAATATGCTGCCATCTGAGCATATGAAATTCCAAATGCTATTTTTCAAGCGCCCGAGAAAGCTTAAAAACAGTCTTCGCACCACAGGTCGACAAGCAGGCTCCGCTGAATTAGGCCGCCAATGTTTGATCAAGAGGAAGGAACTGTGTTTCCTGGCTGTCAGTTCAGCCCCTGTCGTGAGCACTCCATTTCCTCGGTTTTTATGAAGCAGAGTTTTAAGAGAGAAACATAATGAAAATTAACATTTTAAAGCAATGTTCTCTTTAGCGTAGTCTGCTAACATTATTGCCCCTGTTATGATTGAAGGGTGTATTTATACTACGGACTGTTCGTGCTGAGTGAAAAAATAAAAAATATTGAACGTGCCACTTACGCGGAGAGGAAGGCATTCTGCGGGGTGCTCAGTAACGCGTAGCGACATTGTGGACAGACACCGACTGTGGAACCACGACAGGAGAGGGCAGGCATCACCCGACACAGCCTCAGCCCGTGGCTGCTGGCCCGCTGTCCGGTGGGATGCTGCTGGAATCCCAGAGCACTTCCTGTCCTGCAGGTCTTAGGAAAATTGTAGATTGTCTTCCCTACACTTTAAATGAGGGCACGTGCTAAAATTCTTCAAAATGCTTTCAGTACCTGAAGTAAGCCAAAACAAACAAAATATAAGTTTTTGAATGTGTTTTTATGTCTTTAGCACCAGCTGTTTTCACTCCCCCTTACTCCTCTGGTTTTGTGTTTGAAACAAAGATCTGAAGAGTGTTTTTAAGGTCTCTTTTTGTTTCTTCAAATCAAAAGGACTTTTCTGTGCCGGAGTGCTCTGTGAAGTCTGTCACTCACAAACTAAATTGGATTATTTCATTCGGCAAGTGATGAAATCTGTGTCAGCAACTCAATAAGCTCAACAATGTCTGTGTCTTAGGAGATTAATTTATTCTGGTAGACGGTCGGCTCAGCATTTCCTGCATCTGAATAAAAATGGTTTCGCCATTAATGCAAGATTCCATCTCACCGCACGGCGCTGCCTCCCACCTCTGCCATACATGCTCCTAAGCAGCAAAAATATCACTGCACTAGCGAATGGGAGGATATTGAACACGCATCGTAGATATGCAGTCGCCACATTTCATAATTCGCTCTGAAGAATTCGCTTCTCCTCTGAAGAATTTAATTCAGTGTGAAGAGAAAGGTGCATGAGGTGGCTCTCTAGCTAAGGAAATATTCAGATTTATCTGACATGACATGTTCACAGCGGCACTCGGTGTTGACACTCCATAAAGCCTGTTGAGATGAGAAAGGTAGTTTATGTGGAGGTCCCTAATTGCAGTAGAGTAGCAGCTAGTGCTGTTGACTGTAAAGAAAATGTTCTTAGCTGCTGCCATTCCGAATAATTAAAGAGAGCAGCATGCCAAGGTGGAGACAATCAGCTCCTCCTAGCCCGGGGGCCCGGAGCCCCAGGGCCCCACACCAACTTCCACATGAAGACTCATCGGCAACACCAGGCATCTCTAATGACTTCCCAACATAGCCTCTCTGCTTCTGTCACACAAATCTGCTCGTGCCCCTGCACCCCAAACCCTCAGTGCCCCCCGTGAGCTACCGCACAGCCTGTGAACGCCTCCATCCTTTCAAAGCTCAGATTGCCGCCGACTCTCTGCTCCTCCCATTGAGCAAGTTCAGTTTTGACCGTATTACTTAGTATAAAATTTTATGCGAATGTGCATGCTCCCCGCTCCAAACGTGAATGACATGAGGAAAGTTAACACGTGAATATTTTCTTCTTGCACTCGGAAGGGATGTTACGTGTCTTGTAATTTTAATTTCCCATGTAGCACAGCTTTGTAAGCACAAGCCCATCGACTGGGTCACCAAACTCTATGGCCCGAAACTGAAAAGCAATCTCAGACTCATCGGGAATCGGTATTTTTTCCCACGTAACGTTTCATATGATTTACAGTTTAAAAAAATGTGGCACGTTGTCTCATGCCAGTGTCCAGGTGTTCGGGAGTCAGTCAGAGAAGCGTGTAACCAACTGTGTTGTAACCATTAGGGGCTGGCTCTCGCAGCTGGCGGTCTAACACGGGGACTATGGGACACAGCAAAGCCCATCAGAATTAGTACCCGACTCGCCACTCACACTGATGTTTAGTAGTTGCACGGCCCATTAAGTCCTTGGTTACAGAGTTTCCTGTGAAGGTGTAAGTCACATAATATTCCATGCGAGGCTCTCACCCCATAATAATAAACCACCTCTTAATTGCTCATTTCTTGCCTGCTGTTTTAAGGAAATAGAAATATTATACTGGTAAAATATCTATAGTTATTGCATGCATAACATCTATCAAATTAACTAACCACTTGAAGCTATTAAACGTAACTATGCTTTATGCTGCTCTGGAATATACTAAAGCACAAAATACAATGGCTCTGACGGCCATCCATGCGATAATCTGTCACTCTACAAGCACCAACGGTCCCCATGTCTCCTGTTATAGTCAGAACTTTCCTAGGGAACAACAAGGCTCACATTCTTGCTTTCTCAATTCTTACTTCTGGCGTGCAGAGGGGTGTGACTGGAAATGTTAGCTACAGAGTCTGCGCCGTGAAAAGTGAACGAGCCTAAGTTTGGGGGTGCAGCTCCGATCCCCCCGGAATGTATGCATCGCTGAGCTCAGGTCTGGGCGTGGGGATGCAGTTGTGGTGAGCGCTGATTCCACGCACCGCCCACCGTCCTAAAAATGACGTCCTCCTGTAAAACCCAAGCATGTCACTCGCTGAGCTCCACCTGAGAAGACAGGTGGGGTGACTCCCTCTGTCCCCGGCACAACCCTGGTGTGGCAGCTTCTCCCTGTGAAAGACTTGTGATGGAGGCAGCCCTGATGCAGCTTGGGGTCAGTAGCTTTCCTTCAGTTTGAACAAAAAGCAATGAAAAGAAATGATAATCAATGTCTCACCTTGTCCATTACTGATGTCGTTGAACACAGAAGGAAATCAGTGCCAGTTCGGCGTTTATATGTTTCCTCTTTATATACGTTAACTCGCAGTGACCGCTCAGTGACATACACTTACGGGGCCGCGCGTGCAGGTTCAGTCCGCGTAGAAGAGCTGGTTGATTTTTCTGATTCGGTTGATCAGTCACCTCTCCCTCCCCGAGCGCCTTGGATTCTAACGGAGTTAGAGTCCAGTTTCCCTGGGATCCGATTGTTTCTGCAACGTTACGAGGCCATAATCACTGGGAGGCCAGTGATCATTTTAAGTCTGGATTTTCAGTTTTCAAAACATCCCTCGGCAGGTAAAACTAACCGTGAACTAGTGTTCATTCAGACGGCAGGAGGCTCCTGTCCTTGGTGGGTCATGAGCACGGTGAATATTTGCCTAAAGGCGTTCTCCTCCGCACCTCATATTTCTTCTCGTTTTTAACCAGCCCTCAGCAGGCGACCTAGCAAAGGTGGCGCATCAAGCTTTGGTAAGGGAGGTAAATGGGGTCAGAGCACAGCAGCATGTCCATTTCACACTGATTGGTTCTAAATGCAAGAACTAAATCATAAAAACAAAACGCATGTAAAATGTCCAACACCTGAGCAGACCTGACCTTCTTTCTCCGTGCTGTGGAACTTGCTCAGCTTCCTAGTGCATGCGAAATGCACACAACTCACATGCTGACCATTTCCAAAATGAGTTACTTTGCGCCGAACTCTCTTGACTACGGGAAACACCGGCGCATCACCAATGGCAAGACTTCCTGAAAACCCAGCAGACTCACCTAGTTTCCCAACGCATCGCGTCGGGCACTGTGCTGGGAGGCTCTTGTGTCCCCCGGCAAAGGCCCCCAGGCTTGTCTCCCCGACAAGATAACGCGGAGAGAGGGGGGAGGTCAGAGCGGGCACAGACGCAGCCGAAAAGCACTTCCTCCTCTACCTCACACGCGCCTCCTGGGGTATATTGCTTGTATGTTTTTAGTTTAGTAAGAACCCAGCCAAAATGCCTCCTAAACACTTTAAATGGACCGAGGGCTTTCATAGTAACTTCAGAGTGCAAATAAACACTTTAAAAGTGAATAAAGCGGAGTATTTTAGGTCGATCAATAAAACATGCAGTTTAAATTATCGCCTGTTTTTCTGCTCTAGAGACTTTTCGGGAGGAGGGGCCTCAAAAAAGTTTTAGGTAGACACGTGTTTCAGATAAGTCCGTTTTCTGAATTGTGAAACTCCAAACAGGTCAGCGGGATGAGCAGGAGGAAAATAAGGCTGTCTCTTTGCCTTTTCTTTTTAACCAGACACTTTACCACATTTATTTTAATGACATACTTTTCTTGCTCAATGTATACTAAATATTTGTAAAATTTCAGGATCTTAGAAAGCAGAAAGTAAAAAAAAAAAATGCATGTGCTTTTTTTTAAGCTTAAGTTATTTTTTTTAACTACATAGTATGTGTTCTTATTGGAATAAGAAACTCAAAAGCATTTTTGAACTTCCCAGGACAGTTAATTACAGTAAGTAATTAGCATTTTATCATGGAAATTATTGATCATGGAAAGGAAACGTGAAACAGAGAATTTGACGTGGGGTGGTGGGCACACAACGCAATTTACAGGCGATGTATCAAAACCATATAATCTTTTCAGCCAATGTGACCTCAATCAATTTAATTAAAAATAAAAGTAAAATCTAAAAAAAAAAATAAAATAAATTGAATAAAGAAAGCATGAAATACCTTATACCTGCACTTAACATTAAAATTCAGCTTCGTCACCTTTGTGACTGCTATTTATGGTTCACTACATTTCACTTTTCTCTTTAGCAATTAAAATTAAAGCCCACCCAAAACTCGTAGTGTTCCTACTCAGTCATTGGACAGGTTCTTTGAGGGTTCCTCAACAACCTACAGAACATCCGCGTACATGTTTGGGGACTGGGACACTCCTCACTAGCCACACCACTAATTAAACTGTGGTACGTTTTGCTTTAATTATGAGACAGGATCGATTTAATGAGAGTAACACCTGTGCTTCCCCCCGCTGCACCTTGCGGCCCCACACCAAGGTGGTCCTGCCCCGCCTCCTTCTGTGATGCTCCGACCGGGTCTCTTGGAGCCATTGGCGCCCAGGGCTACGGCTGCGGCCGGGGCAGGGCAGCCAGGGGCTGCGTCCCTCCTCTCTGGGTACAGCAGGCGGGGGCAGCATCAGCCCAGACAAAGGTGCACGTGCTTCCCTGTGCAACAAAGCTTCTCAAGACATCTAAGCTGTCACTTTGTGAGGAATGTTTGGTACCGTTTCTGTCCTTCGCTGTGAAAGGACAGAGCCACCAAAACAGTGAGTGAAAAAACTGTCTGCTTCAGAGTGTCCTGGCTGCACTGCCCCTCCCCCCCGAGGACCAGCCCAAACGGTACCAGTGCCTTTGCTCACAAACACAGTTCCGGAGGTCAGTCCCATGGGCCTCTCACCTGGGACCCCACTCTCGGGGACATTAGGGCTGGAGCCATGACATTCCAGGGTTCACCACCCTGCCCCACCTCCAGTGCCATGCCCGCGGTGTCTCTAGCTGATAAAAACGTGGCCTTTACATCACACAGTGACACCCTGACCGTGTCTTCTTTCGCATCTCGGTGTTCAGGGCCAGCCGGTCTTCTGCTCGACCTGGAGCCCACCCTGTCCACTTCCTGTCGCCAACGGCGCGCTCACCTCTCTTACCCACCTTGCTCGCTCCCGTGCGGGCCCAGATTAAACCCTTCCAACAACGCGTCCACTCCCTCACGCCGCAGTTCTGAGCGAAAAGAAACAGAAAGCCAGCTATCCACAAGGTCCGGGAGTCCCGTTTCCTCCAGTGTTCCTGACACTGGAGACCAAGGATTAAAGCAATTAATCGCATTGCTGCTCTTGACCTTCCTCCAGAAGAAGTTCATTAAACAAGCTCAATCTAATTTGCAAGGATGGAGTGGAGCCTGCACACCCATCATTTTTCAAGGAGCCACAATCTGATGAGCCTCCAGCATTAAAAATGCAGATTTAAACCACCGTTCTTCGTTCTTCGGAAGGCCTGGGGTGGCACGCAGGTGGGAGCCGAAGCAGGGCCAGAGGCTCATCCTGTTTGCCCTGATAGCCTAAACCTTTTCTCCGAGCATTTTCAGAAAAGCGTTTACGTGTCACCGAAATGCAGAACGTAGCCAGAGCCGAACGGACCCCACTGTGAGAGTTTCCCCCTCCTTAGTATCATAAGTCAGAGTGAGAGGCTGATGCTTTGAAAGAGGCAAAGACATTTAGCTGAAATCATCTGTGGGGAAGCGGCCCTAAAATTCCAGGCCTCAGCGATACAGCCAAGGAAAGGGGGCAGAGAGTAAAACAGCGTACTCCAGCCCCCACACCGTGGAGACGTGCCCTGTGGTGATGAGCAGTGCGCAACACCCGGACCTTTCGTGTCAGGAGAGGGGATCATTAATTCTGCAGTTCTTCATTTTGAAGGGGTTGCTTCTGTCCATGCCAGCAGCCGCTCGGCCTGGGGAAGAGCCCCCTTGTTTGCAGCCCTGCCCCCCGGGAGCCGCAGGTGGCAGTGCAGGTGGAGCAGGTGTGGGGCGTCTGCCACGGGGCGTGAGGACGTGCCCTGTGGATTGATCTACTTCTGCCACCCGGCCTTCTCTTCCCTCCTGCCAAACTAACCTTGTTCTCAGGTGCGTGTCAGGCGCCCTGCCCTGTTGGCTCTCCTGTCTGGAGCTGCACTGCTCGTTTTAGTGACTAATTTCAATACTCACGCCTTTGTCATGTGTTTAAATAGTTTGCCTCTATGCCTGACACTGCATCGTTTGGCATTTGAGTCTTCCTCATTAAAATGGAATCACATGTCATGCACAAATTCACGGGGCTTTGCTCTGTGACTTCACCTCCTTGGTCCCAACAGAGAAGGCTGGATCGACTTTCCCGATGTCATTACCTACCCGTGCCTGCATAGCAGAGTGCCCCCGATTCCAGCAGCTCCCGCCGCACACGTGTATTATCTCAGAGTGTCTGCGGTCTGGATTTCTCGGAGCTTCTGCCTCGGTCTTCCTCAAGGTGCAGTGACAGGGACCTTGGTCTGGGCCTTCCCGTGGGCTTCCTCCCAGCGAGGTGGCCGGCCAGCTCCCTGACACAGAATGGGTGCATGACGGAGACCAGACTTTTGATGACCTAGCCTCTCCCCTCACGACTGACAGCTCATTGTTTCCACTGGGACCTGCTCTCCGGAGTCAGCAAGCCCAGTGCGGGCTCGGAGGGAGCTGCTGGCACAGGTGGGCGCCAGGACGCCCACCTGGCAGGCCCCCACCCTCGGTTTCTTTGCCTTCTTCTGTGGAGTTACTGTTGCTCCCGTCCCTTTATAATGTGATTTCTCACCATTTAACTTGGCTCTTTGCTTGTACCAATTCGATGCCCCATCTCAGCTCAGCCTCCTCACTCTTGCTGATGAAGGAACACCTTTCATCTTTGACAAACACAGCCAAGCACACTGGATTCGAAGTACTTCCCCGTTTTTCTGCGGCTGATGCAGAGTCCTGGCGGCGGCAGCACCCCACGGACAGTGCGCTGGTCCTTCCGTGTTCACGGTCCCTGCTGCCCGCAGCACAGCGGCTCATAGAGGAGAAGAAAAGGGACCACCTCTAGTCCCATGATCACTGCTTAGCCTCCCTCCGTCTAGTTCCCAGCAGGCTGCGGGCTTCTCTTCTCACCTGCCCAGCCCCCAGGGGTGGGCACCGCTCCCGGGACCCCTCCTCAGCCTACACTTTACAAGGGAGGAGCCAGTTATTTCTCCTGTGTTTTGATCCTGTGACAACTGCAGAGGAACCTGCCCCGGTCACATCAAGGGGCCGATGTAGCAGATCTGGGTGTCCAGGTGCCTAGGGAGTGACCCAGTCTGAATCATCGCCAGCTGATGTGACAATCCACACTCCATAGTCACATGTATTTGGACATTGATTGTTTTAGCCTCAGCAGGCCCCTGAGTGAGAATTTAATCCCCATTAATAGGAAATGTGGAGAAAACAAGGCTTTATATATGACTAAATATTGTAGTTAACTTTAGTACCTTCTTTGTTAAAATACTTTTATTAGAGACCATAATACATAACCATAAATAAGAAAATAATTATAATGCTTAGTTAATATATAAAATAATGCTCTCATGCCCACACAAAACTCCCACACCCACGCTGACAGCACCTTGTTCAGAATTGCAGAAACTTGGATGGAACACGAGTGGCCCTGGTGGGTGATGGATCAACTGCCATCCATCCAGACGGGGGAATATTATTCAGCAGTAAAAAGAAATGAGCTGTCAGCCCTGAGAAGACGTGGAGGAACCTTCAGTGGGCAATCGTCCTCGCAGCTACCTCTTTGAGGCAGGAAAGTGTCCCTAATGGATGGATGTGTCAGACTGTCAGGGCGTGAGAGCAGCGGATGGCACCTGTCATTTTGACTCACAGATAGATGGTCCCAGTGCCTTTCAATTACAGACGAAAGGAGAACCGTGCCCTCGGGGGGTAAGGGCTCCTCTAACACCGTGGTCACTTCCAGTGCGACTCCCACGACTTTGAGAGAAATCGGCTTCCTACCGTCTGTCTCACGGCAGACAGCGTAACTTTGAAACGTGGGGCTTGTGGCAAGTGTAGCCTTCTAAAATAGGACTTATATTTCAGGAGCATTTAAATGTGTTTGTTTAAAAGAAAATAAAAAGGATAGAAATGGCATTATAGGCCTACAACTATCTCCAAAGCGTATACTCTAAAGTAGCTGCAATTAATGAATTTATGTCCCCAAATTTAAGCAGAGTAAAATGTCACAGGAGAATATCAGCTAAGATGTGAAAAAATAAATTTGGTAAAAAAAATAATAATCTATCACAAGGTCCTTGAGTGAGAAGCTCTTTTCTTATTTGCGTGTTTCCCGTAACTCCTGGGTCGGGGCTGGTATGTAGCATGCACCCATGAGGCACGTTTTTAAATGACTGACCTAAAAAACCTTTCTATGAATACGGAATGTATAATTTGAAAGTTAACTTTTTAAAATCGTTTTAGTTTATCATTTTTAAGCATGTCACTTCCTTGTTCTTCTCTGACTCCTAATTCCTTTGTTTGCTTCTCATTTTCTAAGTCAACCAGCTTGCACAGCCTTCAGAAAAAGTAGCCAAAGCCCCCCGATCACCTCTCCGAGATTGGCTTCCTGGGGAAGGGAGCCAGCCTGATTGCTGAGCAGTGGCATATCTATTTGATTACAAAAAAAACAAAAAACAAAAACAAAAAACCCACAACCGAGCAAGTTTAGAACATAATGCTTCACGTTTTCCTTGAAAAACCTAGGCATTTTTGCAAATTTCTGCTCATTGCCAGTTATTTCACATTTATCTCTTCTCCAGACTGCACACAGCACTGCCCTCTCTGAGCTCCAGTCTGCCTTTCGCACGGAGCAGCCGGGGTTGGGCGCCCGTCTCCACTTTTTTGTACAAACGGAAACTCACAGGCAAAACCCAGCTTTACTCAACCTGACACAGCCCAGTGACTGGGGGGAGGGGACCAGAAGGCAGTTTCTGACCTTGAAGTCAGTCCCTTTTCCTGCTTCCTCCCGGAATTTATGACGCGTTTTGGCAAACAGAAGGAAACGACCCCCTATTTATTTGATCTGATCACAGGATGACATTTCAAATCTCCCCTATTTCCCTGGAGACCTCCCGAACAACCTGAGCCCTCACTCTCGGAATCTTGTCCCTGCGGCACTTGGATGAGTGACTGTCCCTCGGGAGGTACCCTTCCCACCGTCCCTTGCACAGCAAGTGTGACTCACCACCTCACCCTCCTTCGACAGAAGTGGAAGAAAGCACCGGAAAGGGGGCCCTCAGACGAGCCTCCCCATCCCTCACCTTGCCGGGCCCAGAGAGCTGTGGGCGATCCTCGGAGCGCCATCTCTCTCGGCCCCTGTGGTCTGCGTCCCTCTCCGGGCCTTTGCCAACATCAGTCTCAAGAGACAGCGACAGCCTCTTGGGCTATTTTTGTATTTTCAGACTTTTCATTCCAATCTATTTCATCCAGCCTGAGTGTCCATGACTTCCATTTGAATCATGTCATTTTTTTTGTCCAGAAACCAATACATTTCTTACTTATCCACTTTCCCGAGCCTTGCCTCTGTCTCTGTAATAGCTTCCATTGCGGATCCCGCCTACCAGCCCGCACCTCCCATCAGTGCCGCTGGCTCCGGTCTCTCCTCTCTAATTGGATTTTGGAGCCTCTCTCTCTCAAGTGTCTGCACGACACCCCTCTCTCTACAGCTGCCCAGCCACCTCTCCACTAGCAGAAACACGTGTCCTGGATTGAACTGTCTCGGATGTCACCAAGGGTGTTTCACCTCAGCGGCTCTGGTGACCTCGCCGCGTTTGTGAACCCTTGACGATCCATGATGCTGGGTGGTGGGATACGTTTATTTGTCTTTGATTGGTGTTCTTACGCATCTTAAATTTTTCTTCAAGTCACCTCTCTGGAAACAGTATTCAGCTGAGGACAGAGCCTGTGACTTCTGCCTTCTTTGTCTTTCTGGGGCACTGAAGGTCAGCATGTCACTCGAGCTGCTGCCCTCCAAACCCTCTGGACCCAATGAAGGCTGCCCTCTGCAAAGGCCTTGGACAAGCGCTTGCTACTCAAATGCGGGTCGATGGCACGTGAGCATCCTCGGCTTCAGCTGGTGGTTAACGATGCACAACGCCAGGCCCCATCAGGCCGCATGAGTTGTTGTGGATGTCTTCACATTATCCCACTAGACGATTTTAGGTCTGACACACATCAGCGTTTGCAGAGCGTGGTTGAAGGGGGGGGGGGTTTCTCCTCCGGAAATCCTGCCCCGTGTCCCTGCCACGTGCGTGGCCTGCTGCTGCTGCTTACTTTCTTCTGAGCTGCGGAGACGCAAAATGTTGTGTATGGTCAAATTTCAAACTGAATAAATATACGACCACTCAGCGAAACATGTCGTGATCATGAAATTTCACCTCTGTGGTTTTCTAAGTCGCCTGCCAATCTAGAGCTGGATTAGAACGGCGAGCGCCGAACTGTTACTTATAACCAGTAAATCAACAACCAGCTTTTAGCTGCTCTGCACTTTGTATTGTATTGTGTGCTACGATAATAAAATCAGCATTCAATACACCTCCCCTGTCTTCAAAGGGCTTATAACCAATTGGTGTGTTTACTGGTTTTATTCTGATGTACTAGGAAATATTCTATTTTCCAAATGAGTGGGTAGGAATTCCGTAATCATTTCAATGATTTCTCCTACAGCGAAAGTTTTAACTGTTTGGGTACAAACCTAACAAAACCCCCCTCCACTCTGATGCTTGTAACTTACCAGTCACTCCCAATGAAGGTCATAAATCTCTGCAGAGAAAACCAACCAGTCAACAAAGCTCAGTTTTGCATGTGACATTGTCAAGGGAGCCCGTTCATTCCTTACCCTTCTTCAGCCCAGCTTCTGATGCACAGATGCCCCGAGGCCGATCAGCAATGGCCTCTTTCTCACCAGCTACAATGTTCTCACCCTCCCTAACCTTCTACGAGAAGGAAGACCTGCGGCAAATGGTTACAACTGTATGAGACTTCTTGGTTGTCACAGTCTTGAAATTTCTTTCCACGCCGTGTATGGTACCCACAAAACAAGTTAGGTTTTACCCTGTGAACTTGGCCACGTTCTGTTGCTTTTGACCTACAGAGATGTCAGTTCTGCAGGGTTGAGCCTAAGACTTACCGTAGCCCTTCAGAACTCTGAAGTAAAGACTTACTACGTAAGGAAGAAGAGCTGTGACTAAGTCACTTCCCACAGCGAATGACTTAGCTCATGTAAGCCGTTACGGAATGAAGAGCGTTACAGATTCCGCAAATGTTTGCTATAAATCAGCACGCTTGTTATAGAAAAATCCATCCCTTATCAACATGGTATTCTACTTTAATGAGGGACAATGTGAAACAAAATTTGAGTAAATAGTTAGTGAAATATACAAATAAAATACATTTAAATTTAATGGAGATCTAAAGATCCGATCTAAGGAAGACCTCAGTCCTGCCCACCGCCAGAGGCCGCGGTTCCCTGGCATCATCACGTTTAAAGTTGACGTAAATGGTGCTCACACACAGCGCCATCAGGGATGTGGAAGGACAATTCACAGGACGGGAGAGATACCTGCAAATGATGTAGCTAATAAAGGTCTGCCGTTCAGAACAGAAAATTCTCACAGCTCAACAACAAAGCCACACAATCAAACACCGAGCCAAGGATGTGAACATTTTTCCCAAGACAATATGTAAACGGTGATGAACACGTGTACATACACTCCCCCTCACTAGTCAGAGAGAAGGAACTGAACACCACAGTGAGGCAGCACTTCATTCATGTTGAGGACTGCAGTCAGACAGGCAAGAAGCCGGGGTGGGCCAGGGTGTGGGGAGCGGGGACCCTCGTCGGCGATGGCCGGTCGGAAAGGAGCATGGGATGGGGGCTTTGAGAAATGGCTTTGCAGATTCTCCTGTGGCTAGAGCCAGTGTGACCCAACAATGCCACTTCCAGGTTTTCTACTCAAGGGCACTGGAGACAAGCAGCCACACAAAAGCCACAACACAAACACATAGATGGCACCATTCACAGCACACGACACGGGACACAACCCCAGTGCCTGCCCCGGTTCCTAGACGAACACAATACCACACGCGCATCCAAAGGAAATGATTCGGTGATATGGAGGGAGGAAGGGGTGCCGACATCTGCCAGAGTATCACCGCATCTCCGAACCGTCAGGCCGAGTGAGAGGAATAGGTGCAGGAAACTGCGTGTCGGAGGTCCATCCCATAATAGTGCCTTGGGCGGGTGCAAGGGGGTGAAAAGTGATGGATGATGGACACAGATTGGATTTGGGGGTGATGAAAGTACCCTAAAATTGGACTGTGGGGATGGGTGCCCAATGCTGTGTGCACGTTACTGGTTTGCACAATGTATTTGGGTGACATTTGAGACAGGTAAATTATACCTCAGTGAGGCTGTTTGAAAAAAGGCAAAATTAAAGTGGCCTTTGGTACGGCCCAGTCCAAAAATGAAGAAAGCCATCGAAGGCTGCAATGTGCTAACCCCAGAACCACCTTGTAAATCCTTAAAGACGTGCATCATGGGGACCTAGAATCAACGAGGGAAATCTATACAACAAGACTTCTTCTGTGCCTTTCACTTGAAAAACAAACTGGCGTCATTTTTTATAACAGTTCTCCTTACGTTATATATACTGTATGTGGGTTTGTTAATATATTTTATTAATAGGCTTAATGTTGCATTTCCATAGAGTCTCCATATTGCTATATTTTAAATGCATTTTTTAATGAAAGCTGACAGCCTTATACAAGCACCCACTTATCTGTGTAGCATCCATGGGAGGCTGCTCACTGGGCTCTCAGTGGGGAATGGATTCAGCAGAGTGAGTTGGCTACCTGCTCAGTTAAGGAGTGAAATGCAGACTTGTTGAGGATGTAGTCACGGACTATTTGCAAAATTTTAAGCCCTCGGTAATAAAGCAATTACAATTCTGTCATTTTACTACTTTAACTGTGACCCTTCAAAACTCAATAAAATCCAGGTCTTGAAGATTTTCTTTATTTTAATTAAAAGACATCCCGAGAGAACAATACACAGGCTTGAAAGTTCAAAGTTCTGCTCCCATTGCTATACCAAAAGATGTGGTCTGTCTCTTCCCCTGTCAAGTGAAGGGCCCTTCTGAGAATCTGCACCAGCACTTAGAAGATGCGGCCTTTAAAAAGATGGTTTGTTATGACCCAGGAAAACAGGAGTTGTGGAAGGGCCTGCCAAAGACATGAAAACAGGAGAAAATATTGGTGATACTTTCTAGTGTGAAGTTTGCATCGTTTCCTTTTGTCATGACGAGGAAAACAAAAATCCAGAAGAGCTGAACTCCAATCATGCGGGACATAAAACAGAAAGCAACGAATGGAAAACCAAACTAATTCGCAGGCAGACAACAGAAGGCTTGTTATCAGAGGGGAAGGGGTGGGGCAGGAAGGAGATGCTAAAGGGGCCGGCTTCATGGGGTGGAAGGAGACCAGACCTCCATTGGTGAGCGTGCAATGCAGTGCACAGGTGATGTGTTGTAGAATTGTGCGTTTGAAACCCACATGACGTCACTAACCAGTGTCACCCCAATCACTTCATAAAGAAAACAAGAATATTTAAGGCTGAGAAACAGTAGGAGCCACGCCTGACTCCGTCTCTGCCACAGAGCAGAGTTCGTTCACACGCCTGACTCCGTCTCTGCCACAGAGCAGAGTTCGTTCACACGCAGTGCCTTCTTGGACACTCTGTTCCTGACACTTACAATGCAGGTGGGCCTAAAGCCATGTGAAATCATCTACCCTGTCAGCATGGACATGAGGGCCTACTGAATGCCCATTTCTGTTCTAAGTGTTCAGTTCACAGTGGGGTCCGGGTCGCTCATTGCTTGAAGCTTATAGTGTGTGAGGGTCAGTGGGGGTGCTGAGAGGAAGCGAACAGACAAGGAAAGAGTTAAAGGCCAAACTACAGTGAAAACTCAGCTGTGGGGAGGTCGCTGATGGAGAGAGTGGGAGAGCGCCCCCAGGAGAGTAATTGATCCCCAAAGGATGCCTCGGGAGGCTGAGCAAGGACAAGGCGAAGGGCAGGGGAAATGTGGGGCCTGGCCGAGGCCAGGCTGCTGTGGGCGCCAGAGGTGGACAGGTGCGAGGGGGTTCACGAAGGAGACCCAGCCCAGGGCGGCTGCAGTGGCTCAGAGGATGTGAGGCTGGAACCAGGGCAGGCTGGACAGAGGCCCGGATGGACCATCTCCAGCTCCGTTAGAACGAAGACTTTGGGTTTTACTCAACTGGAGACTGGGAGCCCCTGAGGAGCTCCGATGGTGGGTGTGCCTTAATTCCATTTACATTAGGAAAACATCGTCCCTCTTGTCCTGCTGGGAACCTGCCTCAGCGAATCCCAGGGTGAAGAGGGCTGGGGCCCAGCCGGGCGGGGCCCTAAGAGCAGGCAGGAAGAGATGGTGGGACACAGGACCCTTCACAGCCTCCCTCTGCTGTAAGTGGGACCCCAGAACCTGAGCTGACGGGGCAAATGCTAGAGAGGAAGGTAACGGGTGTCCGAGCCCAGCTGAAGTGCTAATTAATGCCTCAGAGAAGGAGCAGCATCAGAAATACAGTATGAATGAAGGCCCCCTCCAGAAAAGGGGAGACATAAACTGAAGGTTTTCTCCAGAAAAATAAAAGTACTCTTTTCCTAAATTTATGTGACTAAATATAATGGACCATGAAATCACAGATGTGGTCCCTTTATTAATTTTAATGGTTATAAAGCAATTACATGCCATTTGCCTATGAATGAGATATGAGCCAAATGCGGCCAAAGGCCCAAGTGGTTTTGTTCATGTGTATTTTACCATCTTTTTAATGATAACCTCACTTGAGAACAGAATCTACCCATTGTTCAAAATATAAAGTTTAAAAAAAGTGATTAGAAAGGGAAACACAAGATCCAGTTCCATGGGTCTCGTACCTACGTTTTCTTCTACGTAACTTGTCATTTCAGGCCTCATATTGAGGTTTTTGACCCGTTTCGAGGTCACTTCTGTGCATGGGGACACACTGTAATCTAGCCTCACTCGTTCGCGTGTGGCTCTCCAACTCCCCAGCACCAGTTACTGGAAAGGCTTCCTCTTCTCCACTGTGTGCTTTTGGTTCCATTGTTGAAAATTATCTGCCCACATCCATGTGGTTTTATCTCAGTCCTGTTCCATCGGTCAGTGTGTCTGGTCTTCTGCCGACACCACGCTGGTTTGACAACCGTCACTTTGCAGTATAATTGAAGCCAGGTTTTGTGCCGCCTCTGACTCTGTCTGCTTCCTGAGGATGGCTTTGTCTCTTCGGGGGACAAACCTGACAATTTTTTTTGTTCTGTTTCTTTGAAAAGTGCCCTTGGGATCTGCTGGGGACTGCCTTAAATCTGCGAATTGCTTTGGGTAAAACGGCCCCCGGAACTGTGTCGATTCTTCCAGCCCACAAACGTGGAACGCCTTCCATTTCTCTGCGTCTCTTCCAAACACTTTTCGTAATGCTTTGTAGTTTTGAGGGCACATTCCTTCTGTATCCTGCGTTAGGTTTCTTCCCAGGCAATTGACTCTTTGTGTTGACGTTGCAAAGGAATCGTTTCCTCCACTGCCTCTTTCGGAACGTCTTCGTTAGTACGCAGGGAGGCAGTGAGTGTTTGTGGATTGATTTTGTGTCCTGCACATGTACTGCGTCCATTGTTTCTAACAGTTTGTAGTGGAGCCTTTGTGAAGAATCACGTCGTCTGCAGAAAGTGACGGTTTTACTTCCTCTTTCCCAACTGGGACGCCTTCTGTTTCCTTCTCTTGCCGGACGGCTAAGGCGAGGAAGAGGAGTGCAACAGCCGTGCTGAGAGTGGGCGTCCTCGCCGTGTTTCTGGTCTTCGAGGAAAAGGCTTCAGTTTTTTGCCATCGGGCATGACATTGGCTGACAGTTTGTCACATGTAGCCTTTATTGTATTGCGCTTCCTGTGAAACATTTACTGCCCTTGACCACTACATTGAGCTTTGAATTTCCTAACAGCCAAGAAACAAAGAAGATGGTTTAGACCATATAATTCTTAGTATCAGATGACGGAGACCCCCAGATAATAAAGAAAGGGAGGGTTTACGTCCCTGGGGTATGCTCCTGGTGGTGGCGGGGGTCAGTGACAGATGACCACGATCGCATTGCAGGTGGGCAGGGCTCCGGGGAACACCCCCCATTGTGCTCCCCTGAGCCACACTCATCTTCCCCCTGGGTCCCCGCTGGCCTTGAAGAGCAGTCTCCCAGTCACAGTGATGGGCAGTCCCGCGGTGGCAGAGAGCATTAGAATATTGAGTGCTCATGGGGACAAGCTGGTGACTGAGGAGCAGAGGGGGCTGGAATGGCCCCCACTGCCCCCAGGAGGCCAGCATCTCAGAGGTAGAAGCCGCAGCTGCCCCCAGATCATCCTCCTCTCAGAGGGCGGCAGCACCATTTCCCCAAAACCCCATTGTGGCCAGGGAAGCAACCCGTCAGCAGCTCCCTCCATGGTCTGCCCTCCAGCCCCACTCCCTGAAAACAGGTGAGATGCTTCTGAGGATCAGAACACATTCCCTGGTGTGGCGTGAAGGGTTCCTCGTATGTGTAGGAAACAGGAGGCGCCTTCCTGCCTCTGTCCCTTGTGTGTGAGATGCCTGTAGCAGGGCCACAGCCTTGGGGTGTCAGGTGATCGGGGAGCCGGCGTTTGCACCCTCGTGACATTGTGGGTGCTTCTCCTCCTGCTAACTTTGTGTTGGAGGGTCTCAGCCCCTCGTGCCGCTCTGTGACTCTCATCTGCACAGGGCTTGTGGGTGGGCTCACTCACTGTGCGTGGACCAGCATCCAAGCCCGTTCCCTGTCCTTGATGACCCGCTTTCTCTGTGTCCCGGCTGCTCTCTGGGGACAGACACAGCACCAAGGGGTCTGCTGGAGAGCTGCCTGCTCCGCTCCATCCTTGGATTCCGGGCAGGATTTTGGTTCGCGCATGTGGGAAGGCATCAGCAGCCTTGTGCACAAGTCGCTTCATTCGATATTAATGTGACTTGGAAAACAAACGGTCACCTGGCTTGGTGGCCTCTAATGTCTTCTTCAGTATTAACACTTGCTCTGACACCACACAGTTCCGCCTGATCGATCGGAGACAAAAGACTCAGGTTCACGGAACCAGAGAGGGCTTGGGAGTTTTCTGTTCTGTTTTGCTTTTTCAAATCCTGGGGTAAACTCAGGCTGTTTCAATGTGGGTCAGAGGGCCCAGCTTCCATCCTCTCTGATGTACCCATCACCTTAATTCTTCAGATAATGGCTTTTCTGGAGCCACGCAGGAAGATAAAAATTCTAACCCATACATCCCCGAGGCCCTGAAATCACGAAACACTGTGAAACTTGAAAACATCCCCCGAAAACCCCGGCATCGAAGGAAATTGCCTCCGTAACTGCCCGCTCTGAGAGAGGGGGGACAGGCCTAGGCGCCTGTGCTCACGCACGCACACACCCACGCACACCCCCGCCATGGGATGGTGAGCGTGTGCAGAGCCCCTCGGGCACGCTCACAGAGGACAGTGACAGCAGTCACACCTCGGGCCACCTCAGAGGTGGGTCAGACCGCCATCTCCACACTTCAGCAGTCTGATTTCACCTCCGGAACGGTCCAGGGAGGTGGGCGTGTCCCTACCTCTGTTCAGAGCTGGGGAAATGGAAGCTGATGAGCTGATGATAAGGTTAGGCACCTAGGCCATCTCAGTTGCTTTAACTTGTAAACGCTGGGTAAAGACACCCGAGTTATTTCACCTAACGGTCTAACGCCTGAAGCAACTGGATCCACTAGCAGAGTCTCAGCACTTGTGACCTGCTGTAACTCGATCTAGTGGTGGTCAGACACCTAACCCAGTGACCAGAGAGGACACCATGAAACTGCTCCTCCCAACCACCTAATCTGGTGACGAGACCCCAGATGCGTGACTCCAGGTGGGGGACTAGAAAGTCTGTAACGCAGGCCGTCTGAGCCCCTAGCCCGGAGGCTTATGCCAGCCCCCACCCTGCCCCCTATCCTGCCTGGACTCTGGCCAGGGTGAACTCACCGGAACAGGGGTGACCCCGAAGGAAGGCGTCACCTTCTCTCACAGCCCTCCGTTGTCCCCTGGGACGGTCCACGTTGATGACAACATCGGGACAGCCCTCAACCCACCTCCCATGCCCTCGTGATTTTTCATCAAGTAAATTCAAGCAATGCACATGGCAGGCCAGCAAAGCAAAATACTCCGTTTTGTACCTGACAAAGGGAAAAGTGACGGAGAGTGACTAAGCCAGGAGTACTACAAGCCCTTTGGAAGAATGCGATACTGTGTGTGGCAGAGAGTGTGTCCTCGTGATTATTTTTCTTCGTGTGCGTAATGAAAGATCATTAAGCCAGAAATGTCAAGTTGCCTTTGAAACATGAATGCAATGTTATTAGTGTGGAGCTTAAATGGATACTAATGATATGTTAATTGGCTAATTGCACATTTTAATAACAGACTCATAAAGCCACGACCGCTTTGTGTTTAAATAACGTAACCGGGTGTCAGTTGCGTTTTTGGTAAACACGGGGGTGTTTTCACCCACCTACACAGCTCTATGTAATTAAGCTGGGGCTTTTTCTCCTCAGGCTATAATGGATGCTAATGTCTTTATTAGACAGGAATCATCCTGGGGAATCTATTTTTAGTCCCCTCTCTGCGATATCTGGATTGTCATCCGGGCTTCCAGAAAGTTGGACAGACCCCTGCTGAGATGTGGGTGCGTCAGCAAATGGAATTGCTGCCCTCCCTCGGGCATGGCCAAGTCCAAAAGCAATGCCCCTCTTGCCAAGTAACCACACAGAAGAAAATAAATTCTAATTCTTGGAGGCTAGGTGGCTTGCATAACTTGTCCACCGAGACACGTGGCCCAACTGCCGTGTCATTTCAAGCGCTTCCACATCATCCCAAACCTGAGTTCTATTTTTAAATTGCCGTTTCTTCAGAAGGCGCAGCAGCTGTCAGAGGGAATAGTTTGATTATAGAAGACCTGTTAGCCTTCAGCCGTGTCACTCAGGGCTGTGTGTCCCTCTGAAGTCATCTAAATTCTCTTCCAATATTTTTTAAGAACCCGTTAAAAGATGGTTCTGCAAAACGTCTTGGCCAGGAAATGTGCCGAGAGACCCACGGCTCACACCGAGAGCTCGTGTGGGCGACTCACTCAGGGAAGAAGCTGCAGTGTGTTCATCGGAGCCTCTCTTAAGACAAATTTTGGCAAACTTTGGAATTTAAAAAACTCAGAGGGTTGACTGGGAAATAGAGAAGTGTTATGAAAACAGCTGTTTTAGATCTACTGAACGAAATCTTATTGGGGGTGCATGTTCAAAATGAGGTGTTTCTCTCTTTAAAACTTTGTAAGTTTTCCCCGTTCTGGACAAGGACGAATAGCGTGCCGCACCGGGTGACCGTCCTGCCAGGCCGTCTCAGCTCCATGGCTCGGGCAGCAGCCCTGTGGCGATGACGTGCCTATGGACTTGTCTCACCAAGTGCGGTGCCAGAGATAATTCCTGAACTGAGCAGATGCACATCTGCTCACAGGGCCTCCCCAGTATCCAGTGTTCTAGAGGTTTTCACCTTTGTTTGAATCTCCGACTCTCTCTCTTTCCAGTGATTTGATAACAACAGCTCGAGAGCTGGCATTCATGATTTGTCTTAGAATAGGGCATTTGGGGGTGCGGTCTACAGCACGCGGTTACGTATTTCCAACACCACCCACCCTGTCCTGAAGCCCTGGCGAGGCTTCCAAAGGAGCGTCACAGACGGCAGACCCGCGGCTCTCAAGCAGAGCTCTGTGGACATGCTCCGGGACAGCAGCCTCAGGGAGGACGCTCACTGGCAGGGACAGAGGGTCCTGTGATGAAGCATGCTGGATGAGGAAGACATGAGGATGGGGGACATGGGAAAGAACAAGGGGAGGGCCCCGCCTTCAAGCAGCCTTCCAGGAACAGGACAGACTCTGTGATGTATGACCACCTGCCCCATGGCCTTGCTGTGGCCTTCAGCCAATCAGCTGGACTCAGTGTATCTGTGCTGGGCCCCTCTTCTGTGTGCCATGGAGACCTCTGGGTGAGGGCAGTGGCTGATCAGCAGAGTGTCCAGTGGTCGAAGTCCCCATCAGATCAGCTGTTCCCATGCCTCAGCACCCAAATCATCACCTAAGTCACAGAGATGCCATTTTACAGAGACATTCTGAAAGGTCAGGGTGTGTCCACAGGACCTAGGTAAGGAACGTGAGGGCCTCTCCTGGTTTGAAAGGGATGAAGTGCACTATGGAGTCACATGGACAGGCTGGCCCTGTGACCACTGAATGTCCCACAGAAACATCTCAATGGAACAGTACTGATTTGTGTTCATGAGAATCAAAATGGGAGTCGGAAATATGGTGACTCAGGACAGGGGCCTTCTGGACTGTGGTTCAGGACCAAGGGGAAAGGATGGAGGTGGCCCCCAGGAAGCTGCCGTCACCTTGTGGTCACAGTGCCTGTCACCCAGCAGCAGGGCTGCGGGCTTCAGCTTAACCAGCATGTGCTGCAGCTTCTTGGGTTGGAAGGAGGATCATTGCTCTCTGGGAAAAAGACACTGAATCTTCCGGTGCATGTATCTTTGCAAATCAATATTTTCCATTTTTTCTGATAGCTACCCAGGAGAGGGATTGCTGGGTCACGCCGTAACTCAACTCTTTACTTTTTGAGGAACCTCCACACTGTCTTCCACAAAGTCTGTGCCCGTTCACCTTCCCGCCAGCAGTGAATGAGGGTCCTTTTCCTCCGCAGCCTCTCTGGGACGTGTCACTTCTGCCTTGTTGGGAACAGCCACTCTGACAGGTGTGAGGTGGTATCTCACTGCAGTTTTGACTTGCGTTTCCCGAATAGTAGTGGAGCTGAGCGTCTTTGTGTCTGTTGGCCATTTGTATGTCTTCCTGGGAGAGGTGTCTGTTCAGGTGCTCGGCCCATTTTTTAATGGGATGATCGTTTTGTGGTTGTTATTGAATTGTAAGAGTTCTTTACATGTTTTGGACCAGGACCCCCCATCAGAGTGGTTGTCTGCAGATATCTGCCCCCATTTGTTTGTTTGTTTGTTCTTGGTCTTGGTTGGTTGACACTTTCCTTTGCTGGGCAGAACCTGGTTAGTTTGATATAGTCTCATTCTTTCATTTTGGCTTCTCCTTCCCTTGCCTTTTGGGTCAAATTCACAAAATTCTCTCACAAAATTATCTCAGCGTACCTACGTTTTCTTCTATGTAGTTCATTGTTTCAGGTCTCATATGTAGGTCTTTGATCCATTTTGAGTTAATTTCTGTACATGGGAACTAAGAATATCCCAGTTTCATCCTTTCGCATGTGGCTTTCCATTTTCCCAGCACCATTCACTAAAGAGACTTTCTCTCCTCCGCTGCGTGGTTTTGGCTCCTTGGCCGGAAACCACCTGCCCACGTCTGTGTGGTTTTATCTCTGGGCTCTCAGTTCCATCCCCTTGGTCTGAGCACCTATTTTTCTGTGGCCGCTTTGCTGTAGAATTTGAAGTCAGGGAGCGTGGTGTGTACAGTTCTGTCCCTTTTCCTGAGGGTCGCTCTGGCCGTTTGAGGTCCTCTGTGGCCCCACAGAGACCCGACGGCTTTCTGTTCTGTTTCCTTAAAACCTGCCAGTGGGGCTTTGATGGAGGTGCAGTAAGTCCGCACATCGCCTTGGGTGATGTGTCCATTTCACGGTGGCCATGCGACTGCAAGCATTTTTAAGAAAGAAGGGAAAATGTGAGCACAAAACACAAAATCAATGCAGAGGCACAGGGTGGGGTCACCAGAGTGGGGCGTAGGGCCCTCGAAAGCGGAAAACCTGCTGTAACTTTAGCGCCGAGCTGTGCCGGCCACGAGCCGTGTGCGTGGAAGTTTGTTTTCTGAGCGCAGCACGTGAGCCAGATGGTAACACACATACACGGAGGAAACACTGAGAAGTTGTCACACTGAAACGTCGATCGAAACCCTTCACAACGGTGTGACGGGATCCCAACAAGACCCCTCCCCCTCACGGGCCGGGCTGTTTCAGAATTCTGAAAACTGGCATGTGGAAGATGGTTCAAAAGGGAAGCTATAATTCAGCTCTACTTGAAATCTTGCCAACGAGGGAGTAAATTCTTACTCAATGAAGAACCCGGGTGGAAAATGCACTAATGAACCACCGTGCAGCCCGACGACAAGAAGTGATGGCAGGGGAGATGGCCAGCCTGTGAGCGACAGCCCGACTTCTCGTCATCCCGGGGACTCCGTCCGGGACGCACCACCCCGCACAACCCCTGAGTGCTGGGGTTATCGAAGGGTCCGTCGGCAGCGGCTGCTGAATAAGCTGTCTTCCCTGCGAGGTTGCCAAGAGGTTTGAAGCATTCCCATAATCAGCTCCCGAATTAGCCAACGAGGACCAGTTCAGTGACACGCCCCTTCTGCTGCAGTCCTGCTGACATGTTCGTCCCCGTAGAAAATGTCAGGTGCCTGCTGTGGCAAAGCGAAGGAGGGGCGCGATTTCTTGGGGAGGAAGTCTGGAATAAGCCCAGGGGTTACTTAACGGGGTAAATGCCACCATTAGAGTTGTAGCATGGTCACATCTCAGAGATTCAGTTCAACATCTCAACTGATGCAGAAGGAGAAACACTACTGTCCTCACGCACGCACGTAGCCGGTTACACTGGACCGGAAACGCACAGGTGCATTTAATTGGAGGAGTGAGCCCTGCGGTAAAACACGTGGGATCAGATACACTGGGCTGCAGTGCTCTGTGCAAATGATTTGAACCAAATATGTGACCTGAGCAACGGCAGGAGGCTGCGTCTTTTCCAGAGACTGGCCCGGGGATTATTTCAGTGGTTTCTATGAGCCCTGCGTTCCTTTAACCTCACAGGCTTTGGAGTGCTGAGTTCAAAAACAGGCCGTGGGATTCCTCCACCTGGGGGCAGCAAGCGGGGGTCAGAGTGGGAAAAACACCCCCGTAACAGGCAAAATTCTTCAGAGTGCAGGTGCCCTGCAGCGAAGGTAACACGCTGCTTGGAAACAACGTTCCCAGTGGCGAGAAAGCCCTGTGGCTGGCCAGCGGTCAAATTTTCGACTCTTTTTCCTCGCCAAGCTGCATTTAAGGAGAGACGGGGATGGGGGGTGGGCAGCAGAAGGAGGGAACAGAAAATGACGTCACTCTGCTAATACCTTCCGCACGGACTGAACTGGAAGTTGCCTCCTTTAAAACGTGGACGTTGCTGTGTTTTCAGTCAGGCAAAGTGAAAGAAGAGGAAAAGCTGCTCTCACAAGTCTCTGCTGTTGGAGCTGTGTGACAAATCTTCTAAAATTTAAAATACGTGATCATTTCCTACGTCAAAAAGCAGTTTCACAGACTTGCCCAACAGAGGGAAAACAGCTACAGTTAATTAAACTGATGTGCATTGAACGAATCGTCATCATCCAGCCTGGCGTGTTGCAAAGCATGGACGAGGCCTCAGGACGGCCCCCTCCCCAGTCCCAGCTGCCCGCGCCCTGGACCCGGCCCTGGCCACACGCAGGCGCACGGAACTGAGCCGCTGTCCCCCACTTCCCCTGCCTGCGTTCAGGGTACGAACGGGGTTTTGCTCCAACCAGGTTCTGTCTGACCTGCTGCGTCTGACCCGGGGGTCCCTAGTTCTTCCTGCCCACTCCCCCCTGCAGACCTGAACCTGTTCCTGGGTCAAGGACACCAGGCAGCCCTCCCTTATGTACAGAACTGCTTCCAAGTTGCCAGGGAGTGACAGGATTGACATGGCAACTGTGTCCCCTCCACAGGGCTCCTTAGCCCAGTGCTGTTCACCCACACAGGGCACCCTGGTCGAGGTCTGGGGAAGGGTCTAGTTCTCTCTGCACCGATGCCCCTGGCCTTTGGTGCTGGAGACGCAAGACGCAGCCGGACATCCAGGGAGACCCACGAGAGCTCCATGAACAAGGAGTGATCCAGCCCAAGGTGTCACCCCTGCCACGGCAGGGACCCTGCAGCCCGCGGAGACCGGTGATCAGAGGTATGGCCCTGCCTCACTCCTGAAGCCACAGCTTGCTTTTCCAGTTTGCTGTTCTGCCAGTGTCGCCTATTTCCCCCTGATTTGGTGATTATTCCACACCGGTGCTAACGCTATTAAAAACATGGCCCTAGACAGCCCCACTTGTGTGCATTATGGAAACGCGCAGCAGAAAGCCCTCATCAAAGCTGTCAGGACTTCCAGACCCAGTGGTCACTAAAAATGAGGTTGGGAAACCCCGTGGTCTGCCCCCGGGTGGCCCCCAGGGCCCTGCCAGACTGCACTGCAAGCTGGTGGCAAGGGCAAGCCAAGTGTTTCAGGAAAAGACTAAATGTCCCCCGGTACTTGAGCAAGACACTGTTTTAGAAAAGTATTCAAAAGGAGATATTTTGCTTCGTATGCCTCCCAGATATGGTGGCAGGTGGCTCTTGTTTCTGTTGAAAGATGCCAGCATGGCTCCTTATTGGACTCTCTTATCCAGTTTCCTGGGAGCTAGGACCCTGTGACATTGGGGACAGCGTGAAATGGATGACGGCCCCGAGACCAGGAGAAAGGGCAGCGAACAAAGCTCTCTCTGTTAGTCCCCTCCCGGAGGGAGGCCTGCATTTTATGCACCCTCCCCCGCCGCCGTCGGGCGGTGGGGTCCTATTTTCAGAGAAGGCCACCAAACCTCAGAGATGGTAAGTTTAAATTTACTGAGGTTAATGATGTTTATGGTATCGTGTAATTCACATCGTCGGCATTTGCCAGTTCCCTGGGTTTCTGTGTAAATATGGAAAAACAAATTCTAAAACACATGTATGATCATGTTCAAACATGTTATCAAAGGCATGAAAGAAAAACACTACATTTTGGGGAAAACTACCAGTGCTTTGAAATTACATAGGAATTAATATGACTCTCAAAGGTCTAGAGCTGATAGACAATTCAGGAATCACGTATTTAAAACCAAAAACAAAAAAACAAAACCTAGACAACACACTCCCAGCCTCCTATTACCGACCACGACTCCTTCACATTCTGGGTTCGTTCAGCGCCGCCTCTGTCTCTTTGGACTTGGCGATTCTCACGCACAGATCACGGAAGGTCACAAAAACACGCTGTTCTTTTGATCCCTAGCAGTGGGTTGGTGGGCGAGTCTCAAGGGGCGGAATTCTAGCCTTTGAATCGCAGTCTGTGGCAGTGCAACTGGAGTCAGCTTTACTCCGGACTCATTAAACAGCATTATCATCAAAAGTGAATGGAAAGAGGAAAAGAGCAATGAGTCATTGGACTAGAAACTTCATTTACTCCTCCAATAGGTTTGCTTGATTGAAGCGTGCGATGGCATCTCACTTAAAAACTTCAGTGAGTTCTGGCTGTGTTAGTAGTCTCCCTGGGTCGTCTCTCGTCATGGAAGTTCTTGCCTTCTTGATCAGCTTCTGTGCTGTGCTTTCCCCACTCTGGCTTTGAACCGAATTTAATAGCAGCAATTATAATTTCAGTCTGCATCCGGGAAGAAACGGCATGGTAGCTGGCGTAGTGACGCACAGCTGTCTCAAAAAGCCGCCTCTCCTCCCCAGGTTATAAATAGCGGTGAATTAGACAAAGCGCCATAGTTTGTTCTGTGGTGGTCTTCAAAATAAAATAAAGAGCACGTTAATATATTAAGTAGCTAATATGTTGCCAAGTAGTATTTGTTTGAACAAATCAGTTAACTACGACTTTTTCTAAGCAGTGTGCGGTTAAGCACTTACCACGAGCTGTTATCAGTTGAAGCTCTAACTCGGCTGAGTTATTCTGTACGTAAAAATTTCTCCATTTTGAGGCTTCCTGAACATAAACACCACAGGCTCGATATCTAAGCAAACACAATTAAAAAAAAAACTTCTCTCACATCAGAATCAGGAAGAATCACAACCTTTTACATGGCGGGGGGAACGTTAGACTTACCCCTAGTCCCTGTGAGTGTATTTCCCTCACTTTAAGCTGCGTTGCACTTCCCTCTCCTCAGCGCCTCTCTGACCTCTCCATGGCCCTTCCCCATCTAAGCAATGACCAAAGAAAAAGATGCACCAGCAAATAAGGACACAAACAGACGCCAACCGCCCTCCTTGGTTCTGTGTAAGAAGAGACTGGGGGCTACAGAGAAAAAGGGAGAAGCAGGGGAGGAGAGGAGAATGTGGGGGTCAGGGGGTCTGAGAAGGAGCGTGGAAGAACAGCTCTGAGTGAGGGAGAGGCAGGCAGCCCACAGGGTCCACCCACCAGAGGCGTCAGACCTTCCGTGTCCAGAGTGATGGAACGTGGAGCAGGCGAGGTTCCTCTGGCCTTTGGAAATGCACCCCCACGACAGAAACTAATATGAACGTCCACTCCTCTGCTCTGGGAAGGCATCCTACACTTCCAGATAAAGAGTTAGGTGGAAGAACCTTCCAGAAAAGGGGTGGAAAGCAGGCCTGAGCATTTCAGAGGCACCTTCCTGGGCCACACCTGGCCTCACGGTCAGTGTGAGTGTGACCTCGCACCCAGGGAGGCAGAACGAGCCTGCCAGGCCCCAGAACACAGGCCTCCGCTGCATTTAAAGAGCTAAGTGTTGACTCACCTGGAAAAGGAATTCTGAAAAAGTTACCAATTCCTTCCCTTTGGTACGCAGTAGCCAACCAGCACCGTGAAAGGCTATGAACACCGAGCGACTTCCAGGGGCTGCAGCTGGGAAACCCCCAGCGGGAAATATACACGGACATTATAACCCCCAGACCTCGTCCCCCCAGAGCGCAAGGTCTGGTCCAGCGCCACCAGCTGTGTGCCACCTTCAGCACGTGAAATGCGATGAGTCTCAACAGAGGTGCCCTGGGAGTCACAAAATGCGGGACAACACTCCTCAACTTTAGTGAGAAAAAAAGCAGATAAAATATTTCAATCACATAGCTTTATACTGACCGTACGATGAAGTAAGATTTGTTACATATCAGGTCGATACATTTACACTGAAATTAATTATCCCTGCCGTAATGCGGCTGCTGGGAAAATGCAGACAGCCACGCCGCCCAGGATACAGGCACAGCGCCGCTCTCTGCCACCAGCGGTGCACGAGCCCGCAAGGAAACGGTGCCCCTGTCCCAGGCTCTGGTAAAGGGAGAATTCTGGAGAGTTCCACACTGTTGGTCTAGGCCCTGTTGTTTGGTTACTTTATTGATTATTTAGTGCTGATGAGACGTTCTTTACGTTTTAAAATGGGAACCGCTGCTCTGAGATGCTGGGACAGCAGCATCCTCCGTGAGGCTCTGCCGCATGAGGCTGGGGCCGGGGGAGTTAACCTCCCAGGCTGGGCAGTTCTGCGGGAGGTCTCTTCCATGGAGGCGCTTTGGGGCCACCCGGTCATCCTGTCCAATTCGGTCACGGAGGGAGCGGAGGCAAAGTCCCCCCCGGCAGTGCCAGGGCAGGTCAGAGGCAGCGGGGCTGATGGGGTTCAACCGCTGGACTAGGAAGAAGGACGCAGGAGTGAGGGTTGGAGCTGGGGAGGAAAACATGGAAGGCCACTGCCCACTGAGCTGCGTGTCAGCCCCGGAGACTCCACTGCCCTTGCCACGGCAGGTGCGCCAGTGACAGAAAATTATCTCTGAGGCAGATGAGGAGGTGGTGGCAGCTTCACGGGTGGTGGACATGTTACCATTTCCAGCCTGACCCAGGCTGCATAGAGACTGCGAGGCTTTAAAGACAAGTTTGGATTTGAAACAGACTTCCATAATTACAGGCTCCTTGTACAGAAGGGCAAGATTGGAGATCAAGATCCAGTGACAGAATGAGCCGCAAGGATTTCTTTCAAGGGATTCTGAGCCAGATTAAATCCAACATAAATGGATTTAATAAAAGGAGACCTCAGCATCATACCCTCAACACTTTATTCCTGGTTTTCTTAAGGCCAGCATATTGTCTTTCCCCTGGAGACTCCCATGGAGCCCTTTTTATTGAATTTCACTGAGTTGGGTGACATTCATTAATATAATCATGGAGGTGTCAGGGGTACAACTCTATGACCCATCATCTGTGCATGGCATTGTGTGTTCGCCACCCCGAGTCAGGTCCCTTCGATTCTGCAGCAGAAAGTCTGCAGCCAGCAGGGAGCTGTCTGGGGAATACTTGTGTCCGTGTGATGATTCGAGGGTTAAGCCCCTGGAGGGCTGGTGGGGCCGGTTGTGGTCCACAGCGAGGTGTCATCACGACGCATGTGGTCAGCCCAGCCGAGAGTCGTGCGGAGACACCACTTCCAGACGTGAAAGAGGTTGAGACAGTGAGCGTTCAGGGCTTGAAATGAGCTGTAAGAATAGTTCTTGCTTGGAATTGGTCAGAAACACAAACTGTCAGGAAGTTCCCCAGGAAACTGATCGCTGGTTAAAGACCCAAAGTGACAAGACCCGCTTTCTCAGGAGACAGCCCTTCCTAACGCAGGGCTCTGTTTTGCTGCCCCGACAACAGCCCTTCCAATTCTTACAGGTCGAGGACCACAGGGCTACCCAGATTCAACATTTCGGATGTTTTGTTGGTCACTGTCCCAACAGGGGCCCACAGTGCATCCTCTGGGCCGGGTGGAACCCCTCCGGCCTCAGGTTGGCTTCTGGCTCATTCAGGCCTTTCCCGTGTGGTCCCTTCCTCGGGGTTCTTGCATCTGAGTCCTGTACCTCTCAGCAGCTGGGTTTGGGCAAATAAATTCTCACGTGGTCCTGGGTAATCTCTTCATTTAAAAAACTGAGTTAGGATGTAGTGTTAGGAAAACCCAATTATGAACGTAACCCAATATTTTACACAGTGTTTTCTCTACATTAGAGGACCGATTCCGAAAGCAAGCCTGCGTCAGCTGACATCCGGCTCGTTAACATAGTCATGCTCTTTTGTTGTGGACGGTCACGTGTTACCTCCGAGGAGGTGAACTTGCCTTGTCTTCTTAGGGCTGCGTCCCCCCCAGAATCCGGACATTGAAACATAACCCCAAAGGGGACGGTGGTGGGAGGCGGGGCTGTGGGGAGGCGACTAGGTCCTGAGGGTGGAGCCTCATGAATGGGATCCGGGTCCTCATAAAGGAGACCCCAGATTGCTCCCTAGTCCCCCAACCATGTGAGGACGCAGGGAGCTGTCCGCTGTCTGCGCCCAGGAGGCGGGCTGACCCCACCACATAGCGCCTTGGTCTTGGCCTTCCACCCTCCAGAACAGTGAGAAATCAGGGTCAGTGTCTCAGGCCCCCAGCTGGCTTTGCCACAGGAGCCCCGATAGACCGAGCTCATTCGGGATTTTCCGTCAGCTGCCTCAGTGAACTACACATACCCTTGCCAAGTCATATTCGAGCAACAGCTGATGGGAATTAAAGCCTCTGTATAAACAGAAATAATTAATCATGAGTAAAGATGTAATATTCTAAAAGACCATCTGTTTAGGTGCCACCTGTATGTAGAGACCGTACCATATATATGTGTATATGTTTGGGAAAAAACACATTTTATTAAACTATCATTTTAGCAGCTCAGAACATCCCTGGCCTTTGCCAGAGTCATTTTTAACTTGAATTCTCCTGTGTCACCTGGAATTCCCCAAGGCACTGGCATACCCCCGATCTGTTTTCTGTGAGATCCAAGCCCCAGATAAAATTTCAATTACATCAGTGAAATGAACCATTCATATGGAGCCGTTCTTTCTGTAAAAACCTCTTCAGATGAAAACATCATTCCGAAAGGCTGATAAACCTCAATTACGGACTTGGCTGCGAAATTTGTCAGGAAACGCATTGTCTGCGTCCTCACGCTTGCCCAATAGACAATCACGGCGATTTGAATGGGGAAGGACTGTCCTGTGAATTGTTGCCAGTCACACAGGTACGCGGCTTTAGAAGCCGGCCCCCTAGTTAGCTGCGGTGGGTGTTACAGAGTGGCCGTTCTGATGAGTTCCATCTGCAGGAGTGATCACGGGGAACAATACAAGGAAGCACAGGCTGAAAACAAACTCAGCCTCTAGCTTGGCACCGCCACAAAAATAGGAGCCCTGGTGTACAGAGTGACATCCTCACGCTTGGCAGGCCTTTCCAACGGGATGAACGGGTGGGTGACACGCACCACCTCAATTTGCAAAGCTTCACACCACATGGAGCCCCATTGCATCCTACATGGCATGTTAATGGTCCCATATGGCGGTACCTGGGAGCGTTCTAATTGAAAGTCACTTAACATTTACAAAGACAGCCCAAGTTCAACCAGCATACCGTCCTCGACATTCCTGACTAGAAATGACACCCTTGCTTTCAGGGAACATCAATTATAACGCTGTGTAAGTCCTCACGGCTCTTTGTGACGTGCTTATTTTCAGTGGTGAACACCTGTCCCTATTGCCACTTAATTATACGACATCGATAATTAAGAATCTGTTAGGGTTTTCATAGACTACTTGGTTTTGAAAAAAATGCATTAGCATATTGACAGGTTCCAGCAGATTCTGACTTGGAATACAAAAGATAGAATATAAATAAAAATAAACCCTGGGTGAATACAGGAAAGAACTCGATCTTTATTGCTGTTTCCCCACCCGGGTATGTTTGAGCTGCCCTTCCCCACCTCCTCCTATCTCAGGTAACAGGTGTAACAGAGGCTCACTGGCTGTCCCTGCAAAGCCTCGGCCCCTCCCCGGCCCCTCCCAGCTAGCACCCCCCTGTCTTTTCTCCCAGCCCAAGTCCCAGCGCCGCCGTCTTCCCATGAACCTCTGTGCAGACCTCTCTTATGGATCTCCCCAATTTCGTTCTCACAGTCCTTTCTCCTCATTGGCCCAAAAGATCTGACTCAGCCCAAGTGAGGACCTATCACTTCCCTCCTGCGTGTCCGACTCAGCTCCCTGTTGGACCTCCAGGAGGAACCGAATTCCTTGCCTGTAATGACAGATCCCTGAGATCTGGTCCTGTTTCTGACCCACCACAGCCACCCCCAGCTCAGCCACTGTGTCACCACTTGGTCTCTCCTCCCGCAGCGAGCAAGCCCGTTCCCTTAGAGGGCTCTAGGGGTTTCCTCTGCGATGATCTTGCCGTGATGATCTCCAGGTCCTTCTTGCTGCTCAGAACTTAGTTTAAATGTCCCCTCTTTGGGGGAGAGGGGCTTCTGTGGCCATGATTGACAGCCGGATGGCCAGACCCAGATCATCCCCATCACAGCTTTGGGTTCTGCAGAGCCCTTGACCGTCACTCCTGTTTGTCCCTCGCCTGCATCTGAAGATGATCACATAGGGTCAGAAATGGCTGATATTTTCCTTGCCGTAACCTCCAGTGTTTAAAGTAGTAACTGACAGGCAATACGAGCTGAATGACAATCTGTAGGACGAACGAAGAATTAAAAGTGCTCAATGAAATACAGATTGTGGGATCAACTGGGCTTGAGAAATGTTAGGCTAAGAAAATCCACTTCTGCCTTTAGCATTCCTCAGAGTGTTTCATGTAAGTCACCCGACTTTAAAGCTGCTTCGGCTCTTTCAGCGGGTTTGCTAGGCTGAGAGCGTCACCTCGCCCCGCCTGACGGTGAGAGGGCAGGGTGCTCTGAGGTGCAGCGACGGGAGCTGTTAGGAAAGGGGTGGCAGGCAGTTGGAACGAGGATGCACCCTGAAGAGAGTGGGACTGACCCCCCAGCCCTCAGCCCTCCGCTTGAGGGGCTGTACCCCAAGAATAGCCTTCCTGCCCCACTCAAGTGAGACCAGACCCCCCCCCAACAGTCTGTGCTTATTTGCACCCTCACTTCCCTGTAGTTATACCCTGACTTCTGTCTTGTTCCCACGTTGGTCTCCTCCTCTGGGCTCTGAGTTTTCTCCAAGTGAGCGTCTCAGCGCCAGAGACTGCTGCGTCCCTCGTGCTGGGGAGAGCTCCCACCAGCTGGGGAGCACTCACAGGGTCAGGAACAGTTTGCAGAACACGTGGATGTAAAATAACGATTCAGTTCTCTACCAGGGCCAATATCAGAGTGCACAGCAATTCATATTCAGAGCACAGGGAGACACACACCATGATGAACATACCCCCCAATTCTGCTCGATGCTGTGTGTTTGAAAAAACCCATCGTGGTAAAGCAGGTGGTATCCAGAGGACAAACGAGCACGCTAGCTCAGGCGCTAAGCAAAATGAGATCACTGGGGGCCTGTGAGCCCCCCTTGCACCAAGGCCATGTGGTGATTCTAGGAGGGTCTTCCTGGAAGGTCGCGGTGTGAACTGAATCAATGGCCCCTTTCTTCTCCCTGTAAGTCCTCGTTGTTGAAGCTCTTTTGGGGGAGAGTTTATATGCAAACAGCCAGCACACAGGAAGCATTTCGCTCACACGGGATGTCCCGTTGGCTCTGAGCAGATCTGGGTCTGGGACAAGCTAAGTCTGGGACAAGGACCCGGGGAGGGGCATCAGGAAAGGAGAGAGCCACCAGCTCTGGAAGCTGAACCATTGAGAATTGAATTAAATGTTATTTCACAAATGCTTTTACGATTCAGAAGGAAACTGGTTTCTCTGGGGATGGCCTGGGGAGGGGTAGGATTTTCACACCTGATGGGAAGATTTCAGTTGCAGACAGTTTGGGGAGCATCCTGTTAGCCTGCGGTGGGTTGCATCGGCGGGACCCACGGTAGCCAACACTGCATGGAATTCCTTCAGGAATAGTCCAGCGGATGTCTTATGTTCTTACTTGATGCGGACTCCATCCCGTGGGGTCTGTGTGTTGTGGATGTTTATGCTGTGGCTGCAATGAACAAACTCACACAGACTACAGAAGTCCAGTAGAGAAAAAGGGATGGCACGGCCACTCTCTAAGTGAGAGAGAGAGGGCCCCAACCCCTGCCTGGACAGGCTTTTACTGATATTCTGGGCACCTTACATCAAGAATGGTCCTCATTTACTATGCACAGGTTCCCTTTAGGTGGTCCCCCTTTGTAGATAACAATGGAAAGAATGTTGCTAATCACTTCAAAGAGAAAGGTCATTTGCAAATGTAAAGGGGAAAGGTGGTTGAACTGGTTACACCCCATCCTTGGGAGGTTTAGCACAGATCACAGTAAACATCTGCTGCCTCTATTCAAGGTGAGGGAGTTTTAGCAAGAACAAACCTCAAAGCGGCCCAGGTACAGTGCAGGTCTGATTCCCCACGGGAGAACTGATCTGTGGGTCTGGCTTCCTGTGTGCTGACACGCTCCCTGCTGGTTTTCCAAGTCAGAAGCTGGGCTACATTCGCCACTGCATGTAGATAGGTCCCCTAAAATTCTGAATCACACAATGCAGATGCTTAGAAATTGCTACCAGAGGACAGGTAAGCGGGAGCATTACATTAACCTGCCCCTCTGCTCACTGCAGAAACGGACCTGCCCAAATGGAGGACACTGTTGTGTCAGTGTGTCCTTCTCAATGAGTTGCTTGCAGGGTTCCTCCAAAACCAGTGGGTGCCAGGTGACAGCCTCTGCTGAATGTGCATGCGGTTACTACTGACAGGGTTCAGGGTTCAGATCCTGCCCTGGGGTGACAGTGCAGCCTGCACCCCCAGGACCTGCACTTTGGGAGAGCCAGGGTGTGAGGTGCCCTCGAGGATGGTCCCGCAGGCTGCTGCTGTCACCCACGTGTCATAGCATCTTTGCCATCAGTTCTCTTGGTTTGGTGACCCAGGAAGGTGGAAACGCCAAAACCCTCTTTGTTGTCTGGCTGGGGGGAGTCTATGGAGTGTGTTAGGGTTTAAACCTGTGTGCCGCTGTGTCCCCTGGGGGCTGCTGCGTCTCTCTGTGTTACCGCCCACGCCAGCCTGCCAACCAGGGCCCAGCCCCATGTGGGGTCCTATGTGGGGGTGGGGTCGGGAGAGCCTGCTCCCTGAGGGGTGCTGTGAGCCCTCATGGGACAGTTGAGGTGATGCCCATGTTACATGCACCCCACAGAGCTGCATGGAGGGGAGGTGGCTCCTGCACCCCATGCCCCCATAGCCCGGAAATTTCCACACCCAATGCGTTAGCTTCCTCTCAGTTTTAAGACAAAAGGACGTGGCTGGTTCAAAATGTTTCCCGTACCTCTCTGCTTCAAAGTCATCGTTTGGCCTGTTTTATTCACATTTTCTCAATCGTACCATTTTTAAAGTACTTTTGTGAATTGAATTATAAGTCCCAGTTATGAAAAAGTGACAGGGTCTTGCTTCTTATTCTGAATACGGAGCCACAATTCTCCCTTCCTTCAGGTTTCTTTTTTATCTATGTCTTATTATTTTATATTTTTGAACGAAAGACATTCTGTGATGGAAAATGTATAAAAGGCCACAGTAAGATGGGTGTTTGAAAGAGTCAAAGATTTCAGGTACTTGTCAGGAAATTGAGACGGAAGGGCCTTGAACGGCACAGGTTCATGACTGAGCTTGAAGAGGAAGTGCAAGTGGAACTTGAACGTGAGAGGCTGCTGGTCCCTGGTACAGGGTCCTGTTTCTAATTTCCCACCTGACCCACATTGGAAACACCTTCTTCATTGAAGCTGAAGTGAAAAATCAGTTTGTGCTGGTACAGACGAAAGCAGAGATGAATCTGAAGACAAGGTGAAGCCCGAGCTGCATAAGCAACAGCAAGAGGGTTGGAGCAGCTTCCCCCTCAATGAAACGATGACGCGTCTTAGGAAGTGGTTATCGATGATCGGGCAGCGCGTACAACGTTCCACATTTGTATTAAAGTGCCGGCTTCCGAGTCAATGTCATAACTGTTGAGGACTTTCAATTTGATATTTAACCTGGTAGTTTCGAAAGCAGCTTCCTACCAGAGGGAGAGTATCAGATAGTCCCTTTTTTCTCTTTAACTTTTTAGGAAAGTATGTATAATCACAGCAATTTATCTGAAAATGTTTATCAAGTTCTTGTGTTTACTGGAACTCAAGCTTTATTTTATGTACACATTTATTCTATATGAGTTGTTATATTTATTATACATGCTGTTACTATCTGCATTTTGTCATCACAACACTAATTTCTATTTATTTCTCATTTCTAGTTTCTGTGTGTAAGAGTATTATCCTAAGTATCTGGGAAGTTTTATGTAAAAAACGTGATAGTCCCTTGAAAATAATTTATTATGTTCAACTCCCTTTTTTACTTTATTTTGTAATTTTATATTACAAAATTACTATTCATACTTTTTTATAAACGGTATGTTATATTTCTACTTTAAACCTTTCCCTCCTCCATAATTATTTTCCACAAATAACCTCCTTTTTCTTTTTATTCTCTACGTGGTGACTGGTTCTCTGTCAGTTTGAGCAGGGTTTGAAGGGTTTGAGTAATGATCCCCACACAGCACAGGGGGCCGCCAGCAGTCAGCACCGATGCGACATCGTGTAACCCCCAACACCCAGGAAGCCACGTCAATGTCGTCTTTTTCGTGTGAGCAGGACTTCCGAGGTCAAGTCTTTACGGACTTGAGAACATACAACACATCATCATTAACCACAGTCCCTACGCCGTGCATGCACCCGGGACCTGCCTGTCCTAAAGGTGAAAGTTTTACCTTTGCCCCTTTACCTTCCCCCCCACCCCCACCGTCGCCACTGGTGACCACCAGTGCTTGCTCATCCACGAAACATAGGATGTCCTGACATTTGGGACAGCAGGTCTGGATACTGATGACATTATGCTAAGCGGGAGAGGTCAGGCAGGGAGCGACAGACCCTGGGCGACCTCACGTACATGTAGAATCTAAAATGCCAAGCTCATAGAACCTTCACAAAGCTGTACGTGTGCACTGTGTATGCATCTGTTCGATCAAACCCGTACCGACCCCACTCAGCAAAGCTCTGGGCTCGCACCTAAAGATGCGCACTGAAGACAAAAGTGGCCGAGTTTCTCCGTCTTTGCTGCTCAGCCTCTGGTGGGAGGGATGAGCAGGACGAAACCGTCTCCCAGACATGTCACAACGGCATTTGTGAAAACGCTCACAAACACGGAGGACCTGGAGGGCATTATGCTGAGTGAAATCAGACGGAGAAAGCCAGATCCTGTGTGGCCTCATTTGTACGTGACATCTAAAAGAAACAAACAATCAAAAAAAAAAAAAAACCCACTCATGAAAACATGCTCTACACACAGAGAGCAGATGGGCGGTTGCCAGAGGCGGGGGCTCAGGGGCAGCCGAGACTCCAGGAGGAGGTGCCATGCACCCACCTGTAGCAGCAAGATGCCCAAGTCCCGGGCTGTGTGCGCAGCAGGGCGACCGAGGTTAACGACGCCCGGTCGCATAACTGGCAGCTGGCGCACGAGCAGATCCACAGGGTCTCGCCAACAATAATTCTGCAACTGCGTGGCGGTGCGTGCGGACTGCACTCGTGGTGGAGGTCGGTTCACGACGCACACAGACGTCCTGCCGTTACGCTGCACACCTGGAGTCAGCCATTTGTCAATAATAAATAAATACAGGTCACATTTTTAAATAAGGTGTTTGTTTTGTGAGCGGAGAAAATGACTTTTTTTAGGTTCGCATTTCTCCCCTTTCACATCCCGGAAGGACAAATGATCATGGACGAGGCTTATTGAGAAGTGACTTCGAGAAACTGTGCAGATGGTGGAAGAGACCGAGGCGGGGGCTTTGAGGGGTTCGACTGTTGCCAAGACCTTGTTCCACTCGCTGGGGCCTGGGCAGAGCGGGGGGCGGGGGTGAGCCCCTGTGGCCCGAGAGGCTATTGCTGCTCTCTCAGAAATGCCCCTGCGGGGCCCAGGACCTGGGACCAGTGACCGGGTGAGGTGGGGGGAAGGAGCAGCACCCCAGGAGCTGGGATGGGCGAGGGCACCAGCAATGACCAAGATCGAGTTTCCCGCCATCTTGGTAGGAAGAAAACTTGAAATGCATGACTTAGACAGTTACAGAATTAATAATCTCACTGGGGAAATTAAAAAAAAAAAACCTCATGTTCTCTGTGGAACGACGAACAATAGGCAGACCCTATATTCAGTGTGAAACTCTGTGCATCCAATTAGAGTGCCCATGGAGTCGCTGGTCAGGGGCACGTCCTGAATGACTGCCTGGGTTTGTGAGCTGACATGACTCACCTGCCCTCACCGGGGCATTGTCCCTGCGTCCAAGGTGGGCCAGGGTGATTTTCTAGAAGAAACACGTGCTCTGGTCTTTACTCATACCCCCAGCCTCTCTTGGTGCCGCGTCTTCCCATCCTGATCTCGTCCGAATGCCACTGCATCACATCCGTGTGTTTGTTTGGAAAGCCTGGGACTGGGCCTGCGCCGTTCTCCCTCGGGAGCTTTGTGACAGCTGTTTCCTCTCCTTTCATTGCACATCTCCAGGGGATTTTTGGACGGCTTCCTCTGGACAGTTACATCACAACTGAAACACCACTTCAGACGCTCCCTGTTGACGGTGGTCCCCCACACCCCCCCTTCCACTCCCTCTTGTTTCCACATCTGTTTTCCCACTTTCCTTCCGACCCTCCCTTAGACTTGAACTTCTGTGACAACCAAGACTCCGGCCTGGTGTCCCTCGTGCTCCAGAACTGGAATGGCACAGAGAAATAATTAATTCATGAATAAATGGATCTACTTTATTTTTAACCTGGAGAAGCATCAGGCAACGCTGTCAATCTATCACACGGCATAGCTTCATTGCAGCATCGGATGTGATCTCAGCCTATCAGTGAAACATCTGGAACTATCGTCCCCCTCTTGCTAACCCTCTTCCTTTCCCTTTTTGGAAACTGGGGATTGAAGGATGAAGCACTAATAACTGTGAAGCACTTCTTTTGCTTTCAAACACATGAGTGCTGCTCTTTGTATGAGAGTTTAGATTTGTTCTCAGAGAGCCCAGTGGCCACATTGGAGGCCAGCGAGAGCCCATGAAGGAAAGAGTATGTGGGCTGACCGGCAGGGAGGAGGCTCTGAGGGTCAGGGGGCACTGGAGGAAGTGGAACCTCCATGGACGGAGTCTGTACCTGCGAACACGGTGATTTCCTCCTGACGTGGGTGCTTGCAGACTGAGACCTGCAGGGTCCTTCCCAAGCCAAGCCCCCAGGGACCCTGTTTCTTTGATATTTTAGCATACGTGCAATTTTATGAGTGTTTCATCACCGATAGAAAGACCCCTTATGAACAGCTTGCTTCCTTTTTACTTAAAATTTCTCCGCATGCCTGAGCCATCTGAGGGGCCTCATGAAGCAGCTAAATGCTTCTGTAACTTCGAATCTTAAAGACAAAAAAAGCCAGCACATCTTGGCCAAATGGCATGACAGATGTTCAAGAAAGGCAACGGATGCTCGAGCAGGCCATCAACACACCAAAGAGCCCCTCCCAGCCCCTCCTGGGGACGCCATTGAGAACTGCCCTGCACCCGAGTTTTGAAGGAGAAGAGTTGTGATAAGTCAAGTACATAAAGTTGTCCTTTGTTTTATTATTTCAAGAGTGGCCACCCCCATTTCCATGAATACAGTGAGCGTTCCACAAATTATCGACTGAGCTAGAAAGTTACACACAGAACAACGTGGCCAAGTCGTATTTGTGCCACTCAGTGTGACTCATGAATTCCCGTGTGCCTCCTGTGGCTGCAGGGAAAGTGTGTGTCTGTGTGTATGTACGCGTGTGCCAGCGTGTGTGTGAAACATGCGTCCCTCCATTCTCTCGTTTGTCAGTGTTAGAATTTAATCTCAGGACAAGTGTCTACTTTCCCGGGCTGACGCGAAACCATGCGTGAAAAGAGACTGTCCTGGGCGGTCTGTGACTGTTGGTCACCCTCCTGAGGGGACGTGTCGGTGGCATGGCTGAAATTGTTTTTATCTGTGTAATAGAAACGCATATGATAGAATCTCAATGACAGATTTGTATTGCTTAGCTTTAAAGAGCTCCTAATTTTGATTGTGAACTGCCTTCAAAATCAAATTTAAAAAAAAGCATACAGGGTGGGCAAACTAAACCATCATCAAATGTAGGTTCTGGGTGATTTAACCACACTTTCTCTTTGAGCACTCAGCCTAAACCCAGAGTTTCCAACTAATCCCTGGGCGATGTTTGGCCAGTAACTAATCTTCCACATGGGAGAGCAACTGTCACGTCACCCATCACTTTTGTTATTCTGCGTCCTGCTGGGGTATCTGCGATCTAAGAAATTTCCCTGTAGTAGGTGTATGAATGCAGGTGCCCATCACAGAGTTCACCAAATCTTAGCATTTGATGAGATACTAAGGTCGGTAACCAATTTTTCAGATCTGACTCTTAGGCTTAAAAAAAAATCACATGATTATCATTCTCATTTAGGGATCCATTTATTAAAACAGCATACTAATACCATGCTGTACAAATTCACTCAGCTTTAAGGGAACGGTATAAAGGATAGGGTGCACTTAACATTCAGAGCTACTGAACATGGGCCATCCGCCCAGGGTCCACGTCAGCCCAGCCGCTCCTAGTGGGTGGGGTCCATGGGCAGGCATGCTCTGGCTGCACTGAGCCGATCCCCGAGGACGCTGTGTGTCCTGCCTCGGCCAGTGCCCCTAAAGTACAGCAAAAGGTGCTCTTCTCCAAAATGGTCCTTTCCATAATGTTTTCAGTGTTAATTTTATGCTGAACTAGAAACTCTTCAAATCCCCTCGTTCCTAGTTCTCATCTGTCCAGTCCAAGGCTAATCTTCCACTGTCTAAACCATTTATTTTCTTTTTCTAAAAACTTTCCCTGCTGGTCTGGTTCTAAGTATCACCCATATCCAGCCATCTTTTGTAGAATCATCCTGGCTTGTCAGTGTCTTTGTTAGTGATTCCAAACTAATTCCAAGTCTCCCCATGAGATGCTTAGACTTCTTATTCTAGAACATTCTGTTAGTACACCCTGAGTTAGATTTGGAAAAGCATGTTAGCACCATACCCATACCACACTTGCACTAAAATCTCTCTGGCCAGTTGTGGGTGGGTCACCATCACCCTCGTTGCTCCGAGTTTGGGGCTGAGGTAGAACCACCTCCCCTGCACTGGGGCACGGGGTGTCAGGGGCCTGACCTCCCGTCCGTGGACGTCAGCTCCCTGGGGTGCAACCGGCTTTATTCCGTATCGTGTCACTTAAAACGGGTTTCATTCTCTCTTACTCCACGTCGCTGAAGAACCTACTGGCGACTTAAAGTGAGGACTTACTGTATTAACTAGTTTTTAACTTCGGTTCTAGGGAAGACCTGGGTCCCACTCTGAGATTTCTTTCAGAGATTCCTGCAGATCCTGGGGACAGGGCAGCAGGAGTAGCGCCCGTGTCCCCTGCTGCGTGGGCCCTACATGGAGAAGATGTTGGTAGCTATATTTCTCTGACTCAGAACGTTTGTAAGTTACATTAGATTTCACAGTGAAGTAGAAATGTAAACCAAAATAATAAGAGACTGGCACAAATTTAAAAAAAAGATGCAAATTGGGAAAACAGCAGTTAATATTCAGTTTCAGAGTTGCCTTTTGAAAAATGATGAAATGTGTCAGTTCTCAAGAATACAGTAGCAGATGGCCACTATCCCTCATGGGAATATGATATTAACAACTTCTATGTCACAAAGTCAATGTTCAAAGTAAAAGTATAAAGGGTCCTAAATGTGCTAAAGGCAGTCGGAGAAACAGAAGAGACCATTAGTGCTCACATGAGTTCACTCCCTTGGTGGATTCGCCCAGGTTGATTTCTGAAACAACACTCACACCAGAGGACGGTCATCACGTTTTACAGAAGGTAGAAGTTCTGGTATTTTTTTATTTCAGCATCTCTCTCTTTAAATAAAAAAGAAAAATTGGACGTGCGATTAAATTGACATTTTCTAATGAAGTCAATTCTCAGTTGTCCACTCTGTAAAATTTAGTTTCCTTCAAAGTCCACCCGCCCATTTTTTGCAGTTAACACAAAATCATCTTCTTCACTGAAAATCCACTCATTGCTTATTAACGATTTCCTCATTTTACACCATTTTGGCTTGTCAAGAAGAAAATGCTCTGAAGGCTTCATTTATTTCCTATTTATTGGACGCCTACTCTGACTCATTGTAACCAAGAACTAGTGGCCGTCCCAGGGTGCCAATGGCAGACCTAACCCAGACCCTACACACACAACACATGTAGCAGATACGATGAAAATATGAAAAGTTAGAAACTATATTTATATCAACAGTTAAATTACTCTTTGGTTAATTGGTTTCAAATAAAAAAATAGAATAACTCTTAAGTCATGAGTGCTTCTGTGTCAGCTCAAGTTGGGAACCAAATCATCGAATCGTAAAAACAAACACATAATATAGAATATCATGGAATATATATATTTTTAAGAGTGAAAATGGTGGGCAGCGAAGCTCTTGAAGAGAACCCCTGGGGGTCAGAACCAGAGCAGAATTGGCGTGCTGTCTCGAGGTGCTTGCTCTTGGGGGCACGCCTTCATCCATGAGTCTCGGGTCCATCATCGATGAAGCAGAGATGACCTTGGGACACGTGGGAAGCTGTCTGAGAAAGCACATGCCACGAAGAAGACACCACTGTGAGTAAAGGTGAGAGCAGTCGGGCTACGTGCTCGGAACGCTCTTTCACATCCCAACGGAGCTACGTGAGAGTCACAAAGACAATGCCAGGGCGCATGCCCTCACTCAGAGTGCCCTGCCCGCTGCCCGCTGCCCAGCACTGCAGAGACTCGGAGACTGTGTTGTTATGACAACACAAGGGCGTGATGTCAGCACAGATCCCCACTTCGTGGAACAAGGTTATCTAAAGCCCCCTCCCACCTTTATTGCACCTCTATTACACACATAAGACAGCTGTCCTTTAGGAATACAAATAAATCTATTTTTTATATAAATTAGGAAAGGTCAATTCTTATTTCTTCTCACGGAAGGAGAAGGAGAATAAGGGAGGAAGAAGAAGGTGGTTAAGCATGGGCCTGGCTAAGAGCTCGGATCCCAGGCAAGGCTGAGATGGAGCCCAGTGAACAGGTGATCGTCAACGAGTCCAGGAAAATTAATGATGACTTTGGCAGACCCACTCAAGTCCTTGGGTGGACGGAAATGACAACTGCCTGCAGAAACCCCCAGAAGCTCTCCTGGACAGATATGTGCATGCCTCAGCTTTCAAGCCAATCATTAAAAAAGAGTAATTTTTAGGACTCAACTCCGTGACTCATAGTGAGAATGCTAGGCAATTGATTTCTGTGCTCAGAGAGCACAATGTGTTTGGCGATGTGACTAACTGTAACTTTATCATTTTTTAGCAGAATTGTCACCGGGAAAAAATTGGATTTTTACGAAAGTAATAACGAGAGACCCATGCCCCATAAAAGGCAGGTGAGGAGACCTCATTTCTGCAGGTGAGGGTGAGCTCTGAGCGAGCACCCAGGCCCGCAGTGTTGGAATCCATCACTGTCAGGAACAGAGCCCGGCGCGCTTTCTTGCCCAAGGGCAGAAATACAGATCTTCGCTGTCAGTGAGGTCGTGTGACCTCAGTGACTTCTAGGTGAAAATTCTCTGCCTTCTGAAATAATCAGGACAGATTTTTTTCTCTTGAAAGGGGAAAAAAATGTCCCTTAGAGGTTAAAGCTTGTTAACACAATAACCCCTCCTGGAATTCACATCAGCACCTGTCTATGCATTTGAAAATTGAGAGCCCAGGGCTCAGTTTTTATTTTCAAGCACAATCTCAAGTAAGGAACAAATAAACACAAACTTGAAAAGTAAAGGAAAAAAGATTCTCCATATAATGCCACCTAGTGAAGGCCTCTTATGGATCCTCTCCTGCGAGAACGCACAGGTGCACTCGAAAATGAATGTCCAGTGTAAGGCAAATCTGAAAGCATTGACCTGCAGCCAGGGGCATGTTTCTGAGAACATGGAATTGCATGTGATGGAGAAAACTGCACACGTGAAATGACTGTCCCCACATCCTGACTATACTGAAGAGTGCACACCGAGGAGAGGAAGCAGACTGGGCAGACGCTCTGTACGGGAGGCGGTGGGAGGTGAAGGGCCCAGGGGTGGACCGTGCCAGGTGTTGAAGGAAGGACACTCAGAGGGCAGAGCTGTGCCTCAACACTAGAGGCAGCCATGCTGGCCAGGGAAAGAGGTTGCTTTACCTGCATCCGAATTGTAATCCACGAGATAAGGAAGTGAAAGAGTAACTGGGAGGTTGGAAAGGTGGCTTGAGCAGGTGTTGGTGTCTGTGACGCCATGAGTTTGTCCACAGCCCGTTTTCCTGGCTCAGTGGGTGTCCCTGAGGGAGGTCACCTTGGTGAGGTTGTGTACCAGTGACATGAGGACCTGGCAGGGAACAGAGGACTTAAAATCAAATTCAAGTGTCGGAAACCCTTCTAAAAATAGTTATGAGAAATAATAGTTTTAAAGATAATGTAATGAGGTTGGGTCCCATCACACTGTTGATAAATTTGGGATTCTCGCCCTCTGAGGTCACCTCCTCATGAACTCCAAGGGCCTTCCTTGTAACCATGTGACCGGGCACAGGTTTCTGGACATGACAGGTTCAAACCCAAGAATCGAGGATGAATAGGCGGGCCCCAGGATGGAATCACTGTTGTGTTGAACATGCTCTGTTTCCGGAGAGTCACCCTGTTTTCGAATGTCTCGCCCTCTCCTGTCTGTGCCTCCCTCCCGCGTGGAGTGTTTCCCTCTGTTCCTCTAAGCTCGTCCTGAAAAGTCAACTGTTTAAAATCCATCCTCACGTACGGCCCGAGAGTGTGATTTAACAGTTTGTAAAGACCAACCAAATAAACACCTCAAAAGTTATTAAATGGTAAAAACTGATATCATGAACTTGATGTAAAAGAGACTGTGTAGACATAAGAAAGAATATACTCCTGTTTTACCATTTGTAGTATTTTCAAGATTTCATTTATTTATTTATTTACTTACTTATTTTTAGACAGAGGGGAAGGGAGGGAGGAAGAGAGGGAGAGAAACGTCAGTGTGTGGTTGCCTCTCGCATGACCCCTTCTGGGGACCTGGGCTGCAACCCAGGTGTGTACCTTGACTGGGAATCGAACCAGTAACCATTTGGTTCGCAGGCCAGCGCTCCATCCTTGGAGCCATACCAGCCAGGGCTTCAAAGGAAATAGACTCTAGAAGTTTGTAACCTCAGGGAAATGGAAATTACTTATTTTAAGTTATTTCTTTTGAAATAAATTATAAATGAGCATAGTGTAGGGTTGTGTTTTAACTTAAATTCCGATATATTCTGCCATGTTGGTGTTCATGCCATAACTATGATTTGTAGACACTAACATGGGGGATGTTTTAAGTATTTAGGAGTCATAGTGTTCCACTTACAACCAGATTCCTGATGGAGCCGTTCATGACAGGATCAGTCTAAGTAAGTTTGCAAACAATGAGCCTGGCCATTTTTTTACAAAGCAGGATGTTTGATGGAGGAGTGTCCGAGCCCCGGACTCTCTTTAAGGACTGGCCTTTCACCCCGAAGGTACAGACACAAAAAGTAGGAATAGTGTGAGTGTATACATATCTACACACACGTGTATGTAAATGATTTCTCCAGAAGGACATGCCCTCATACCCACTAGTCGGGAAAATGAAACAAAAACAAGGAAACACAAAGGCATACAGAATGAAGAGTAAGAAGTGTAAATCTCAGGATTCCTGTTCTCAGGCAGATCTGCTCTAGTTAGGAAGGTAAATCTCATGTGTTGAGAAACTTATTTTTTAATCACCATTCTGCCTCGGGAGGCGTTAATGAGTTCCACAAAAACGATGATGAATGTGGCTTAAGTCGGTTCAGTGGCAGGTGATTGACACAGTCGTCCTTATGTCCATTTACCATTTGAAACGCAAATTTAATTTTCCTGATTTCATTCTCCATGACTGTGGTACCACATCAGAATGCAATCACTCTCTCCTCACACACCCCGTCTCCCTGGGTTCTCCGCTGACTGTCTGAGCTTCGCTGGGCGTTCTGCCGAATTCTCACTGTGGGCCGCGTGCAGACTCCTTTGCCTTTGCGTCATGGCAGGTGAGGGCATGCTCTTGTTTGCTGATTTCTTTATTTGCGCCGCCCAGTCTGCACAGGTTGGCTAAACACCGAATCCAGGATATGTCTGTTTAGTGAGTAGTTTCATAACATCAATATGTACCGACCTGATCCTTCCCATCTTCTCTGACAGTCTAGATAAGCATTCTCAAACTTCTGCATCCTCTCAGCATCTTGTGCAAACACGCTGTGGCCTCGATGCTGAGTTTGTAAGGAAGAGACAGTAGGCGGACCCCTGTGGCTTCACCGCCAGGAGCCACAGCTGGCCCATGTTCATGGCGCTGGGCTGCGAGCTCGGAGCGTGTGTGCCACACCCTGTCCCCGCACCACCCATGGCAGGAGACACATTTGCTCGCTGATACCCTCAGAAATGCCCACTGATGATGAAGCAGGGAGAGGAGGCATTGCACTTGCTAGAAATCATCCAGTGCCCATGTTTGGTTTGCTGTGTCTCTTTCCTCCCGTCTGGGGGCTGAGAAGGCTCCCACGGCGGCTGTGCTATCCCTGACCCCAGTGGACACGTGTCACGGAGCAGACACGTGTGGGCTGCTGAGACGTGGTGGCCGCTCACTACCACTGCCTCACCTACAGTCGAGACGGGTTAGGTATACTTGGACATCCTTTGTTTTCCCAGGCAGAAGTTCATCGCCAAGGCATGGCCATGGCGGAGATGTGTACTGAGCACCTCTGGTGCTTCCCATGCTTCACCTCAAGCAGGAAAAGAAGCTGCGACAGAGCTGTCCTTTCTGCCTCCAGGTTGTGTGCTCCGTGGGGAATGGCAGTTGTTACCGAGGCTCCATCAGCCGCAGGCCAAGCCATGCAGGAGGGTGTAGTCCATCCCCTGGAGGGTGGGCGGCTGACCAAGAGGGAGGCCCCGCAAAGGGCCCCCAATACCAGGAGGGATTTTCTGACCGGGGAGGAGAGAGAAGCATGACAATTTACATTTTATTAAGAAAGCAAAAGTGCATATTTTAAAGAGACCAGCCTATGCTGGAGTAGCAGGTGCACAAAGGCGTGACGGTAAGTCAGAGTGTCTGGGACCTCGGAGAAGGCGTGGCAGAGATCTCCCTTCTATACAGGAGGACTCCCCACTCGGGGGTGAGGGCCACGTGACCTGTCCCCAAGACTATGCCGTGGGAAATGGTCTGGAGCCTCTGTGAGCTCCACCGTGGGGACAGGTGGCCTTCCCATGGGTAACGGGGACTGGACGGTGGCAAGCCGGATGGAATTCAGTGGGTTTCCTAGACTCTCCGTAACCCGAAAACACCTGTGTGCTGACCACTTTTCAAACACAGTTTTGGACATAGATTCCAGGTAAAACTGTCGAGCGCCATGAGGTGGGGAGAAGAATTCAGGCTAGCCCCAGGTTGAAGGGAGAACTCACGAGAAAAGAGCTTCATTTTTAATAAAAGATCTAGTCACCTTCATTAGATGAAAGGTTATCTGGAATAAAACAGGTGACGCCGGTCTTTAAAGACGGACACCCTTTGGTGCCTGGCCCACGCGCTGAGGCCTACCCTGCACTTTAAAGCATGTCGGTTGTCTGTTTGAGATCATCCCACAGGCGTGTTTTTGGAGAAATGAGTGGTTCCATTTAGATATGTACAATACAAAGAACACACTAACCTCTGAGAAGATGTGATTTATGACTGTCAAATTGAATTTTAATAACTTCGATCTCAGCTTGCTTTCTTTCATTAGAGACAGAAACGGAGTTTTTCCAGGGCAGTGGTTTAAGAAAACAACAGAACACCCTAAATATCTTCACTCCCTGAAACCATCATTCAGAGGAGAAGCCAGGCACTGTTTTTCTCCAGCGTTCTCCACAGAATCAGGGTGGACGTTATCAGACCCCCAGGATTTCATTAGTATGAATAAAATCTTCAAAGCCTCTTCTGCACAGAAGAACGCCTAGAATACTTCATGCTTGACCTGGGCTCTACCATAGTCATGTAAAATGCACTCTGTATTGTTACCTACCTTTTCCCTCAGCTTGATGTTCTGCTTCACTCCAGCCGCATATACACACCGCTTCATCTTTACCTGAGAATCCCAACTGTTGGCCGCACAGAAGGCCTGCTTAATTGTGAATAAAAGTCCACAGAATGAGGTTTAAATAGGTATAAATGGACTGTATAGGAGAGGGCTGTTGAATTATTCATTTTTCCTGAGTGCCCGTGGACCTGTTTAAGAAAGGGCCTTGTTCTGCATACTCGCCGCTGCGTTTACGGCCCTCAAAGGGACTGCTCTTGTGTACCCGGATGCAAGCGGTGCGTAAGCCGCATCACGTTGTCGGGGTGACTCTGTTTGTGACACCCTGCATAAATCGCGGCAGATGCCGGAGTTACAGAAGGATCGCTCCTGGTGTCACTGGAGAGTATGGTCACTCCTCGGCCCTGTCCCTCTTCAACAGAACATTCCAGAGAGTGGGTTCCTAGAACAGGGTGCGTTCGGATATTTGACTGATGGACTGGGGGCTGACTGGCCAGGTCAGGCTGTGGGAGCTGAAATACAGGCCGACTCTCAGTCTGTCCGGCACCTCGAGGGAATTATGTGATTGTCCCTTAGAGTCCTGGCCACCGAGAGCTCCACATAGCTGGTGTGCTCACGTCGGGACCTCTGTGCCCCCTTCACAGGTGCTGACCTCTCGGCGTCAGGGACACAGGGACCACACCCGCCTCACCCGGCATCCGCATGGCGCCCTGCTGCAGATGCCACCACCCTGAAGTCCTAGTGGGAGCGCCGGGAGGCGGGCAGGAACAGCCCCTGCCCTTCTCGGGGCGGGGGGGCGCTCCCTCAGCCTCCCGTCCACCCTCCTTCTCCTGCGTCAGCATCTGTCCGCGGGGCCTGGGGTCACCCGCACCATTTTCGTGATTTCTTTTTTCTGTAACATTGTAGGCTCGATAATGAGATTTTTTTGTGAATAGCTTTTGAAATAATAATAGCGTATTTTATTTATAAGTGTATAGTAGAAAGGAAATACTGTGCCCTCTCCCTTGGTTTCTGGGAGGTAATTTTCATCGCCGCTGGGAGAAATCTCTGTTTGGGATGGGGCTGGCCACACCTGAGGATCTGCGTGCAGGTGAGGGGGTGGCCACGCCGGAAAGACCAGCCCCGTGATGTAGGGCGAGGACTCTGGGTCACAGGAGCCAGATGACCCAGAGACTGAGTTCAGGCAGTTGGGGTAACCAGCCCATCCTCTGGGCCTGTGTAACGACACCCCAATACAAGGCTCCGTCGCACCGGCCAGCACCACTGGCTGGAATCCTGCGATCCCCCGTGCTGGGCCGGGGAGGCTCCTGGCTCCAGGGAGCTGGGGAGAAGCTTCCTGTGGACTCTGTAGGGTGCTGCCCGTGTGGCCCTGCCTTTCCTTTCCAACGTGCATTCCGTTCCTATGACAGCTGCAACTTGACCTCTGACGGTGTTCAGTGAGCTCCGCATTCTCCTGGGAATTCGCAGTCCTGCGGGTGGGCAGGGGCGACCCCGGCCTGCGCTTGGCGCCAGAAGGGACCACGATCCCCTGGAGGGCTGTGCCTGTGGGTGTGGAGAGCGGTCACTCTGGGTGATGGACGGAGCTTTGAACTCACACATTCACGTGGGTCCTGTCTGCACCACAGAATTGGACGCACGGTGGAACTGCCACCGGGCGCATCTGCGACGCAGCTGAGATCTGACAAAGAGCCCAGAGCATCCGCGTGCGTGCTCCAGCTGCCCGGCTGCCCGAGTCCGCTCTTGCCAGACCATTTTCGGGTTAATTCTCTGTTCTGAGAACTCTGTGCTCTGGGGAAATGGTGGGAAAGTCACAGGTCTTTAGACACTGTCCCACAGCCAGTAAGGACACGGTAACTCAATACATTTTTAACTATAATATAAAAATATTTACACTATGATATGTCGAACTGAGTCCATGGATATATATCGCTACCGCCATAAAATTCTTTATTTCAGTGGAGGCGTGAATTGAAAGAAAATGAAATGTACCTGAAATTCTTTTCCTGCAAGGTTTCCTATACGTCGTGAATTATGCTGGCGGCCTGGGTTTGACTGTGCTTTTAGGAAACATGCGTGTTTATGAAGCTATGCAGTTGGCCATGTGAAAGTCACGTTAGGCATCATGGGTAAAAGTAAGAGGCGCTCATCATTTTTGTGTGCCTTTCGCTCTCGTTGCCATTCTGTGAGGTTGTTATTGTCACTCCCGTGATTGTTACTTGAAGATTTCACCAAAGGGGAGGCAGTTAGGGCGGGTAAACTTTGGTAATCGGTGTCCTGGGGACAACACTTTGTCACATGGAAACCCCAGTCTGAACCCAGGGCAGCCTGAGCGGGGAGGCAGGTCCCTTTGGTCTGGCAGCTCCTCACCCTTCACTCTGGTTGACAACTGTGTCCCTCACTGAAGGGTCCAGCCACCAGGACGACAACATGCATACCAAGTCCAAGTTCGCACCAGACACCTTCTCTCCACACAGACTGACGTTTTCTAAGTATATTTTTATCTGATTCAGCCTGTGCGGAATGGAGTGAGTGTATCCATGCAAGGCCAACCCGGAAGGCAGGGCAGGAGCCTGGGGTTCTGAGCTCGAGTCCCCGTCCCCGAGCTGCCCTGTTCCCTCTGTTTACCGTGCTGACTGCGCGTGACCATGCAGGAGGAAGCAGCTCTCTATTCCCTGCCAGCTCACGCTGCTCGCCCCGAGCCCGGGCCCCTTCACAGCTCTTCTCCCATTTCCTTGGGAGGAAAGATCCGTCCATGCCTCCTGAGGCTGTGCCCATGAACTTGGGCGGGCCCTGGGACGCGATCCTGAGCAGGTGCCACACGGGAGCTGCCCTACAGGGCACTGGTTTATACACCGAAGTGACCTCATGGGCACCTGTGTGGACTTTGTCCCCTTGGGTGTCATGTCCCTGCTGGTGCTTAGAAGAGCAGTTTTCTGTCTGATGGAAGAATTTCCCAAAGAAAACCTCCCAACCGTTCCACCAGCCCCCTGAATGGATGCCTAGTCTCCTTATCCTCGTCAGTGAACCTGATGACCGATGTGACCTATGGAGCCACAGGTGCCTGAGTGTCTAGCTGAGCCCTCACACAGATAACACCTTTCTGGGGTGTGGTGTTTCTCTCAGGTGGCGCGCCCAAAGCCAGGGCTGCCGTCCCACATGCCTGTCCCTGCCTGCTCAGTCTAGGGCTCCTCTCCCGCTCCCACTCACCCTTGTGGTTAGTTGGAATAGACTATCGCTTTTTTCAATGTTGAAATTCCTCCTGCTGTGAATCCAATCTAATTCTTCACAGACGTACACGTGTCTGTGTCATAGTGGGTTTTTCTGTTTCCGAGATTTTCACGTCGCTGCCGTGACCTACCTGACAACCTTCAGAGGCTCGATCAGTCCTCCTTCCTGACCAGCTCACGCCCTGGCGGCTCCCACTCCCCTGCGGGCTGCTCCCCACTGACCTCGCCGAGCCCCTCCAGGTGTCACTGCTTGTGTGGCCTGCCATGTTCTCGTCAGGAACTCTTCTCCCTTGTCACCCGATCCTCTCCAGCACTGACTGTCACTTCTTGTCACTCGAATGGCAGCCTTTCTCCAGATCGTCCATGCAGCATCCCCAGACCTCACAACGTTTTAGGCCGTGAATGCCCCACCCCTCAGAGTCTCGGCTCCTGTGTCCACAGGGTGCTTTGCTCAGGCGTGGGCTGCCTGGTCACTGGCCACTGCTCTCTGACTGTTTGCTGAAGCAAATCCCCCAGTCCATCGTTTGCTTTTGTGCCCCAAGTGCTCCTCCCCCTACCCCCGGGGCCGGTGTGGCCTTTGGAACCAGTGGGCGAGGGGCGTGGGGGGCAGTGTGAGTCCCTGTCTCCTATCGCGGCAGCAGCGCAGCGCCCACACCAGCTGCGGCCTGGGGGCTGAGGTCCGAACCTCTGGCCAGGAGTTGTGTGCGTGTTTGCTGCAAGTGCTTTAGGAAAACAGACGCCTCAGGTTGCCTCCGGTCCCCGAGGACACACTTACACGCCGGCATCACTAACACTGTAGTGCACACCCTGATGTGTGTGGAGTGGACACTGGCCACAGTCTCAGATGCAGGGGCCCCTCCATCCGTAGTGCAGAAGCCTGTCCAGGAGAGACGTTTCCACTGGGATTTCCGTGTAAAAGTGCTATAATCTTTCTATTTTTACCGCAGTGCTCAAAAATTTTAAAAAGCAGCAATCAAGTCAATCAAAAAATAAAAACCCTTTCATTTTCCCGATTGCTTTTGGTTTAAGAAATGGACAGAGTGAGTGTGGAACTGACCTGTGTTGTAGAGAACAGTGTGAGAAGGGGTCTCCAGAGGTTGGGAGAGTTTTATTTTATTTTATTTTATTTTATTTCTGCAGCTGCATTGTGGGCAGGCAGTGAATTCATAGAGCAGGAAAAACAAACAGGCTTGCAGATTTTAGGGGAACTCAACAAAGGCCAGTGCGAAACTGCCCCTGTATAATCTGTTTTTTAAGTTAAACGCAGGCCACTTTCCGCCTCATTTTCAAAGCTCTTGTTTTTCATTTGAGCGGTGCTTACGGAGTGTCTTTTCCGTGTCAGAGAACCTGCTAACTGGTAAAAATACAGCGATGGTGCAGACAGTCGTTGCCCCCAGGAGCTCATAGTTTGCTGTGCTGCTGTCCGGTTTGGGGGGCCTGTATTACATCACTGAGCCAACGCCTGTCCACAGCCCCGTCTGACGGAGGGGCAGGGGCAGACCCAGCGTGGTGAGAACTGTGGATGGGGCAGGTGCGGAGCCTCCCCTGGGAAAGGTGCGGGGTGGAAGCAGGAGAACGCAGGAAGAAAGGGACGAGGGACAGTCAGGAGGGAAAGAGCAGAGGGAGGGGACAGGGGGACACTTCTGCATGGCAAAGGGTTTCTATCTTCGGGAAAGGGACTTTGTGTTCAGGTTCACCTCGTAAAGGAAAGCCCGAGGGCGGGTGGACGCAGTGTCTGAGGTCACTCAGTTTGCAGAGACGATCCTGGGCAAGATCCTGGCCAGGAGGGGTGGTGTCCCTGGCTCACTGCGGAGACCAGGCCCCCCGCTTGTTCCGTGCACTCCGATGCCTTCCCCCACCCCTCCCCCCGTGTGACTCAGGATGTGTGTGCACAGGACATCTCCATGCCGTCTGCCTGGGTTTCTCCTGGGCCAGGTGGAGTGAGCTCTGGCTCTTCACTTGGGCAGGCTCAACACACACACATCACCTTGGGAAATACAGTAGACGTGATGTTTCCACCCCATACGCCAGGCACCGCCCCACACCCTTGTGGGCTGAGATGCAGCGTGCTTGGGTTCCAGAGGTGCCAGCACTGTGCACCATCTTGGAAAGTGACAAAAATCAGTCATCGTCTCTGGTCCTCGGTGGCCTCATCCTTAACTTAGGGCCGATGAGGGAGCCCTGCCAGGCACGCCCCCCAGGGTGAGGGCAAGCAGTAACATAGGAGCACAGTCTCTGTGGGTGAATCTATCATGGAGTTGCAGGTCTGACCCTGGGTGCAGGGACGCCCGGGGCAGACAGTGTGCTCAGGGCCGGGCACCCAGCTCTGCATGAGCTGCCCGCGAGGGCTAAGACCAGAGTCACAGACGCTGCTGGCAGAGCTGCGGCTGGTCTGGGTGGCCAGGAAAGGTGGACAGTGCTGGGAGAGGGAGGCGGAGGGGACGGACAAAGGAGCGCACAAAAAGTTTGGCACACAGTGACACAGTGTCACACCGTCATCCACTGGCTCACTCGGCAACAAAACACAGTGAGACACTGCTTGCTCTGCACGAGACCCCACCCCAGGGTCCACGGGGGGTCCACGAAACCGACATCCCCCACGCTCTGCGCGCTCCTGCGGGGAGGGTGGACGGCCGGTGGCTCTTGCCTGGCCTTCCCTCTGATTTTCTCAGAGTGTCTCCGTCGGTGTGTGCTTCAAACCGCCCTTTTACTGCCACTGAATTGCAGCTGGAGACGCGCACCGCAGTGACATAAAAGTGTGAACAGCGGTGTTTACAAACTGGACCAACTGCTCCTTCCTCCCAGAGCTGGAAATGCCACTGAAATGATAATGACAGAGAACTTGAGAGTCAGCCCCATGAGCGAGACACCTCTCCCCTAAATAACGAGAAAAGAAAGCGTTTTTAGAAAATCCCATTCGTGAGCCCTCTTCCAAGTCAGGGTCGTGCTATTCCGGACCTAAGTGTCCGTGAGCGTGCTGAAGGTGTCACGTGAGGGGCATACTTCACAACCGCATGCCAATTTGAGCCTAAACGAGTCAGCCATTTTTCCCCACTCAGATCTTCAGCCACCGCGTCTGCACATCACTTGCAATTACCCAGAAACCGCCTGGTTTTTATAAATACATTGTCGGAGGGAGCCGTCGCAGAAGCCTGCCTGGGCCCCGGCAGCGCCGTCTCGACCTTTCAGCGGGATAAAGTTGCACACCTGTTTCCCCCACCTTGTTGCGCTTCACAGGTGTGGTGGGGTATGAAGCGGGACGTTCCACCTGGATCTCACTGACTTGAGTTGAATGCGTGTGGGTGACACTCTGGGCACTGTGGTGCAGCAGAGCGGCCAGTGCCAGCGGTTAGGGCGTCAGTCTGCAAATAGTCCCGTTAGGTCTGGGGAGGGCACTGCCACCCAGAAAGTCTGATCCTGGACTCTGAGGTCAGTATTTGGAGCAGCACTTGGGGAGAAGAAGCTTGGAGAAGCAATCTAGGCTCTCTCCAGGCTCTTCTGCAGGACGTCCGGCCCTCAGCAGCGGGAGACCAGTGGGATCCCGTTGGTGACAGCAGGCTCATCCCCAGCGAGGGCTGTCAGTGCTGGCGAGGGCTCCAGTTCAGGAAGGCTTGGTTTGGGTGTTCCATGTGAAGGACGTCTACCTCTGAGCCAGTGACCACCTAAGCATTCAGCAGCTACTCCGACTTGGAACGGAGGAGCTAAAGTCCCCACACTCCCTGACACCTTCCTGAGGACACTAATTCACGATTCTTCTGCAAGCCTTCCTTCCCCTGAGACCCATGGCAACGGAGTGGTGCCACACGGGACGTAGGCATACGTGGACATTTGGGAATGTCAGAGTCATGCGTCAGCCAGCCTTTTCAGTGGTATTAATATATTTGTAAAAGTGCTGCTTAATTTCCATTTAAATTGAATCCCCCCTTTTTCCTAGTAAATGATGACAAGCATTTTGATGTCATTCTTTTAAAATTATGTTTGTCCCTATCTTTTCTTTTCCCATCGTACTAAAGGGATGGGAAGGACAGCAGTTGCTCACTGTTCCTGCCAGTGGGTAATGAATGAGAGATGTGATTAGTGGATAAGTTAATACTTAGCTACCTCGTTCAGAGCAAGGCCTCATTCCTGAGAGCAGCACAGGCGTGCCTCGCCTAGGAGTGACCGGTCTGATGACCAGTCTAGTAATTACCATGGTCGGCAGGGAGTCTTCCCGGACAGCCTGCAGCTGGATGTTCCTTCTGGTGAATTCCACATGGTCCCCCATGCCCTCTCTTCCACACTTGTCAAGACTCTTGTTCACGAGTGATTTTCTTGTGTCTATTTCCGGACCAGTTTAAATAACAAACCAGATGGACTCTCCCAGGCTTCTCCTCTCCCCTCGTCCTGTGCTTGGTGCCTGGAACTGGTCCTCCCATTGCTTCCCCTTGCATTTCCCTCCAGGGCTCCTGAGGTTGGACGTCGGCTATGTGTAACAGCCATGGTGCCTTCTGGGCATGGCCCCATTTCAAGTTCTTGTTCACCGGTCAGTCAAATACAAATGTAAACATGGGTCAGATGCACGGGGTGAGAGGGAGAACTGGCCAAGCTGTGCCCTCAGGTTGCTAGTGGCCAGTGGCCGGAAGCAGGAAGCAGGGCAGTGGCCCCGTTCGCTCAGCATTCTCAGCCGCGCTCACTTGCTCAGCACCGGCCACGATGTCGATCTGGGTGCCAGGACGGTGGGAATTTGCCGGACGTCTCTCTCTCCTGCCCGGCTCCCTCACCTGGAGGCTCTTGTGAGTGAAGCTTTAATTCTGAATCACAGGTGCTTACAGGGTGTCCATGTCCATCGCCTGGTTCGAGGTCAATGTGCCCCAGGGGGAACACAAGTTTCCTTCAGGGGCAATCAGGATGTGGCAGTGAAATGTTTCAAAGGAGCAGAGCACAGGGCTGCAGGGTGGGGGGTGCCGGCGTATGCAGAGTGAACACTGGGTGTCTGGGACTCAGCTGTCAGCACCCGCCCCAGGTCTGCCGGCTTCTAACTGCCGTTCCCCTTCCGAATAGCATGTGGAAAATTCAGACATCATTGCACGTGTGTTTGTACAACTACAATGTTGGATAAAGTCTTCTCCAGAGTCTGGAAAGGTTTGTCACAGGCGAGGAGACCCAGAACACCTGGGCCTTATTTATAAAAATTGGTATTGATTCCTACGTGTTTGAACTTGAGTCACCTTCAAAGCTTTCTCATTCGATGCAGCACACCTATCGAGACTTTTTTCCACTGCTCCAAACACTTTTTGAACTCATCGATTTTGATGCTGTTTTTTGCTCCTCCTCTTCCACATGGGCAAAACGTTTCCCTCTGAGGACTTCTTTCATCCAGGGAAACAGAAAAAAGTTGCTTGGGAAGAGAGTGGGTGACTAGGGAGGGTGGGGCACGGGGGTCCTGCTGGTTTTGGTCAAAAACTGCTGAGCACTCAGCTTGGTGTGGGCAGGTGCGCTCGTCAATCACCCATCGTGAAAGGGGCAAAAGTGTTGAATCTTCAAAGAAAAAAAAATATCACTGAAGCCTAACGCAGCCTCTCACAACACCACCAGCTGGCACACTGATACAGATGGGCTCTTAGAACACTCACCTACCAAGGAAGCCTGCACTACAAGGGGTCTGCCCTCCAGAAGATAATTCTGGATTTTTCTGGGCCGTCCTCCCTCATATATGGTCTCTCAACAAAATAGCGGTGATGCTGGAAACCAGTGTCTTTAGTTTCATGGCCCTATGCTCTGGTCTTCCCCTTTCTACGGGTCCTTGATGGCATCGCAGGCTCTGCGCTGACCCCGGCCTGGCAACAAGGTAACCAACCCCTTAGGGATGCCTCCTTGTCCCCCACCACCATGTTACACTGGAGTCACACGCATGTCTGCACGTGTTCACAAGTCTTTCTGTGAGATACATTCTTAGAGTTGTAATTATAGGGTAAAAGCAGAAGGAAAACTTGAATTTTTATAGATGGTGTCAGATTACTCTCCGAAAAGTTCATATCTCCTCTCACCAACAACTTGTATGTGTTAGGGTCTGTTTTTGAAACCTAAGCTTACATTTATATATAAATTATATATGCATATACGCACATATATAAATTAAAACAAATCGACTTCAGCTATTAAACTAATTTAAGTTAAAATAAATTAATACAAATTACAATATTTCATCCATAAAACTCACCAAAACAACTATATGGACTTATTTTAATTTTTATTAGGAGAGAATTAGGAAGATGTTAACCATTATTTAAATTCTAAGTCACTTGCATATATTCCTGTTAATATCCCATTCCTGTTCCTTGACTATATATTATTTGCTAATTTAAATCACTCAGTAATGTAGGGTTACGTTCTTATAAAACGAAAAGGACAATGAAGTGTTACCTCTTTTCTTATTCCTGGTCTTATCCTGCCCGCAGAGTTGTCCTTCTGTTTCCTCATGTTGCTTTTTAAGAAAAGCAACATGAGGAAACTTTTCTTTTAAGAAAAGAAGCAGCCTCTGGGGAAGCAGGGGAGCCCGAGGAGGCAGGCTCCGGGGACAGAGGGCCCAAGAGGGTGGCCCGGCTGGGAGAGGAGCAGGACAGGGAAGCAAGGACAGTGTTCCGCCTCCCTAGGGCGTGGCCCACGGGGGCCTGGGGACATCTGCAGCTGAGATCGGAGTGGGAGTTGGGGGGGGGCAGGGTGAGCCGATCATGGGAAGAAGCCAAGATGACAGCCAGGAGGACATCTTCAACGGGCTTCATCTGAGAGGCGGACAAAACCAGGTGCCCGCAGGAGGGCCTCGGGGAGCACGGAAGGAGTGCCTGCAGGAACTGCCTCTCTCCACGCGGTTGGGACCCAAGCCAGGGACCAGCTGCTCTTCAGGGACAGGCGAGGGGACCCGGGGCAAACATGAGGCTTTATCAGCAAAGGGTGAGGGAGCCACCCCGCCCCCTCTGGGTCCCCACAAAGCACAGCTGTGATTCTCATCCCTGCACCCTTTGATCTTGCATTCTGATTTCATGTTTTGGTGTTTGCTTACATACTCTCTGTTTAGGTATTTCCTATCCATTTCCTCTGTTAATTTAAAACACATTTTTATGAGTTCCAAGGAAATAAGCAATGGACCATGGGGAAACCACTGACAGAATTTGTTTTCTGAGGGCTGCAGACATTGGAGGGAAGCAAAGGTGGGGGGCCTCTACTCCCTGGCATCAAAACACCTTTTAAATGTAAAACCCATTCATACAGTATTTGATTTCCTTTCAAAGTTTTCTGAAGTAAGGAGGGACATGGCGATACATATTTCAAAGCTCAAAATAGCTGCTCTCCCAGCTTTGGCCCGTCCCCTTGTGCTAAGGTGTGCGTTACATTTCCATGTTGATAAGGGATTTTGCATTTAAACGCTTGAAGACACCGTTCTTTTTTATTGTTATGTTTTATTGGCGGGTCCTAACAGAGTTTACAGAGCCATTTATCAGCAGAGATTCACTCTTTTGTTTATTCCTAGAAAAATATTAATTCCGAAAAGAGGCAATAAGTTTTTAATATGCCTGGTTTATCATGAGTTATTAGAAGTAGAACAGATCATTCATAACTCATAACACAACCTTCACCAATATTGTGTTTTATGTGAAATGTGAGCCTTTTTCTTTGAAATGTGAATTAAAATAGCATTTTTTTCCCTGCTAACCACAAAAGGAGTGTTTGGAGGGATCATCAGCCTCACTTCGCTCAGCTCCCTCATGAAGTGATTTGGTTCCCGTGTTCCTCCATCCCCCTCCCTCCCTCCTCCCTGCATGAAGGATGGAGGGGCGCAGTGCCATTTGGGAGAAGGAACTGGGTGCTCAGCTCAGCACCTGCCCCCTGACCCCGCGCTGTGTCTCTGCTCCTGGCCCCCCCGCACAGCCCTGTATGGGTAGTCCTTGGCATGCCTCTGTGTCACGTGGGTCAGAGGTGTGTCTATGGTAGGGACACACTAGCCTAGGCTGCCGTCTGAGGCTATCACCCGGCCTGGCTCCCAGGGACATGCATCCGGAGGAGGGTATTGAAGGTGAGCTCTCTCAGTCTCTCTTTCATTGGGTTCTCATCGGTGTGGATGAGAGGGGTTCACGTCCAGATGCCCTCAAGCCTCAGCACTGCCCGCCCCCATTCTCCTTCGTGAAGCCCAGACAGACAAAGTGAATGTGCTCGGGTTATGTTCCTCCATCTGGGATGGGAACCCAGGTCTCCTGCGCTGGTTCCTGTCTTCTAAGCCTCGGAGCTTCTGTTTTCGGTTGAATACAGCCCTCAGCCCGTGGCCTGCATGTTAACATAATTTCGTATCTAGTGATACAAACAATTAGCAAGCTGGACTATTAATAACTCAGTTTGATGCTTGGACTGGACATGAAATATTAAAGTAATTATGAACCCTGTCATGGAGAGTGTGCAGTCACAGAAATTATTGCAGATCTGTCTGTTTTATCTAATAACCATGAACAAACACTGTTAAACCATTCATAAGGAAAATATTAAGAGAAAAATTACTTTATAGACCCTGGGGAGAATCGAAAGCTTCAACTGAAGCAGAGCTCACACACGTCTGTCATTCCAGCTGAGTGCGTGTGACACATTTCCACCAAAGACCGCGGCCCACTGCATCCTCCTGATGGCGAGCCCGCGCTGGGGGACAGGCACCAAGTGTCTGTGGCCACATTTCCCTCCCTCGCCCTCCCCCGCCCTGTCCAGAGGCCCCGGGTCTCTGCACGTTCTCCGTTGGGAGGTGGAAATGAAGGAATCCAGGCTGGGAAGTTTCAAACGAAACAGACACCGGGCAGTGAGAGAGAGGTGACGGTGTGTTAGGTTGCGCACACCGTTTGCAGAAGGGGACCGGAGGAGAGCGTGCGATAATCTGCACACCGTTTCGTAAAGGGACCTGGCGCGGGTGTCTGCTCTGCCCGGTTGGCGGAGGAAATGCGGGAACTGCCCAGACAAGTACCCTCACCGACGGCGAGCAGAACAGCAGATGCCCCAACGAGGACGCCCACCTTACCTTTCAGTTAGAAGGGGGAACGGAGATGTTCACGTCAGCTAAGTAAAACACGAGTTAATTCCGTTTCATTTGCTTCTGCTTGGTTCATGGAGAGCACAGTGGGAAAGGAACCTGGGGAGACAGGGAGCATGTGATCAACGTGTGAGTTCTTTCAAACACCTGTGTCCACACGTCTCTAGTATGATCTGTGTATCGGGTGAAACCCAGGAGAGACCCGGACGGACACCTGTCGGGGCGGGTCTGAGTGGCTGTTCTGAGTGGAGGTGGGCCAGGGGCCCTTCGAGGAGGACAGGGCTGTCCCTTGTGGGGTACACTGACCTGCACTGTCTGTCTGTGAGCTAAGGTGGTGACTGCGTTCACCGTCACAAACTGTCTTTTTCACGTTTTATCAGGTGTGTCCTGACCTCAGATGACAAATCACGTCTGAGCTTAACTCTCGATATTATTAGAAGTAACGTCAGATCAGAGAGCATGGATGTGAAAGAAGGGACTTTGCCTGTGCCTCTCAAAGTCATTCCTTGGGTACCTCAGGAAAAGTGTCACATGACCCGATACTGGCCCTACTGCCTGCACCACGTTCTTCTAGAACACTCCCTCCTGACACGTCCCCGGGCATAGGGGTGCGTCTTTGAGATTCCCGGCTGTTCCAGCATTTGGCTGTGCTCTTGACTCAAGCAGACGTTCAAAACGGTCGTCTCGTGTTGTAACCGTTACCAATCCCTAGTTAATGTGGTGGAGGTCCTAATTACCTGTTAATAAACAAGTTACCAATAAACACAAAGTGCGGTTTTCTCCCCGTGGAAAAACACATACCCATCTGTGCCCACCCACGTTAACATGTGCCTTGTACTGACTTCATCCACGTACGGCAAGAACGTCCCCGTCAAATCTTAGCCGAGAGGAGATTCCCAGACCCCTGAGGATGATATCAAGGTGCCGCACCCATGAGGCCTTGCAGCAAAAACCCGTGAATGTGCATGTGGAGGGCCACTTCCCAGGGAAGGCTCTGCTCTGTGTGAGTGTGACGTGGCCCACGTCACGTGAGAACACAGGGCTCTCTCCTCTCCCATCGCCACTGCTGTCACCGTAGGCCTCACACAGGCGTTGGGACTCGGCTGGGTGCATGCTGCTCGCTCGGTTTCCCAAGTGATGAAGCACAGACGTCTCCTTCTGCGTGGGGATGCTGTGTTTCCAGTGACCTCGTGGTTCACACAGAAACAGGAGAGGCCGATTCCCGCAGCACAGGGAAAAGAAATGCATGTGGAAGAAAGCACCTTTCCCTCGGAATTAGCACGACTTTGTGACTCAGATAAATGCTTTGCTGTGTCTGGTGTGTGTGTGAGGGCAGTCTCATGGCGGACCGTACCCTTCCCCTTTGCATCCGTAGTGATGACACCACTTGTGTGTGTTAACAATGTATCTATTTGTGCAGCGGAGGCAGATGTATATAAGATAGAGAGGTTGCATTTTATATGAAAGTTATTGACTCCTGCAAAGTGAGAAAAAAAAGGTGTTTTTTCCATAGAGCTCCTCACCTAACGAGCATATTGCCATTTGAATTAATTTCCTGCCGTAAGTCTCCTTTGTGACACCTAATACGTTCCACCCCCGCTCAGACCAAATTGGATTCGAGGGTCGCCAAGAGAAGCAGTGTGGGAACGAGGCAATTTTAAGTCAATTTGGTGTGAATTACCTACTCTGGGCGTGTGTTCTGAGTCGGATTCTCTTGCTCTGTGTACTGATATTAGGTTACCTTCCTAAAGCTCTCCCCAAACACCGAGTGTCCCCACTCTCTGCTACATGCCGCCTGAGTGAAACAATGTCCCCAACGCCTTTGCTCTGAGACCAGGGAAGTTCGTTCGGAAGCCTCCGAGTGTTTATTCGACGGGCACTTTAACTCTCCATGTCTTTTCTTCTGCTGTAACGTCCTTATCGCTCAGATAAATCGTGGTTCCCAAAGCGACCCAGACCACGCTGATTTTGTTAAATGCTCCTGAGCGGGACCATACAGAGACAGCTACCTTTGCTAAACAAATACTGCCGGATGTCTCCTTCCAAGTCTGGGGCACGTCACTTCTTAACCTTTTCTGTCATGTCAAAAGGGAAGGAAGTCCTCACGTGTTTCACAAACCCCCCACCCCAGACCCTGTATGAGCAGCCACTGCTTCCTGGAGGGCCCCACACAAGGGCCACAGTGAAGTAAATCTCCAGGAAAACAGAGCATCTTCCTTTGGGCACGAAGTGGACTCACTTTTCAGAATAACGCAGTGACCAATACGTGTTTGTAGGTGTTTTCTGATCCGAACATGAACTTTTCTATTCCTGCTTTAGGTCCCGTTAAATGTAAATGCAGTCAGTATTATCCACAAAGAATAGCCCGTTGTGTGTTTTAAATGCTAGCAACAGAAAAATGGAAACTAAATTTCCAAAAGGAGCCAGGAGCCACTTGGAATATCAGCAAGGCCTCCAATCCTCAGGAGCAAACCTGGGGAATGACTTGTGAGAAGACGGCAGTGAGCGAAATTAAAGAGGACCGGAGGGAACACCTCGACACCCCCGCTGGGGGAGGGCAGAACACGCTGAATGGCATTCCCTCCCAAGTCAGTCAACGATTCACCCTGACCCTCACCTGACCCTCACCCAGCCCCCGCTGTTGCTTTGTTCTGTGTCCCACAAGCGGACACGCGGATTCCGGTCTACCTGCAGATAGAGAAAGCCGAGTGCAGGTTTGAAGAACAGCGAAGCCTGCCCCTAACACTGCGTCCTGCCAGGACCCGTGACAGTAATTCTTCCAGGACCTGTGGCAGTAATGACATGGCTGGGACATGAGTGGGTGGTTCCAGGACAGCAGCTGGCCCGTGTGTGGGACAGAAGTGAGCAGTACACCCACGCAGCTCTGTCAGCTTGGGGAGGCCTGGTGCCAGCAATGACGTGAATGCCCGTGAACGGAGAGGAGGTGGCGCACCCGCAACGCAGAGCACTCCGCAGCAATGGGAACGGACCCACTGAGAGGGCATGCCCCTGATGGTGGGGGGCGAAGTGTGAACCTGCACGGAAAATCGTCTGGGCCCTCGAGGACTCCGGAGAGACTGCAGGTCTGAAGGTGAAGTGACACGTTTTCTGGGGCCAAACACCAGAGGACATCTTCACGACATCTGAGTAGGAACACATATTTCCAACACGAAAGGTCGTAACAATAACACAAAAACCAATGGACTGGACCATACTATTAACTCTGAGAGATTCTCTCCATCAAAAGACACCATCGTCCGGACCGTGCAGAAAGGTTGGCCTCAGATACGTCTCGTTCTGAGCTTGCTTCCAGGACGTGTGAAGGAGACCCCACACACACATCACTCGGAAAAGGACAGACAGCCCCCATGGGAAGATGGCAGGAGGCAAACTGATATTTCATCGTGAGAGATATTGAAAGAGCCAATCCAATAAGTAGAAAAACCTCATTGGTCAGAGAAACGCACAGAAAACCTCCACAACGGGAGGCCACTGCACCTCGGCCAGAATGGCTTAATGCAAAAAAGGGGACTGTCCAAGTGCCGGTGACATCAAGGAGCAACCGGACACCTGTCCACGGTCCAGCACTGCCCGTTCGTGCCTGTGTTTTATGCTGGACACTCTGAGTTGCAGACGACCATCCCCTGAGTCCACAGTGCCGTTCCAGGGCACATATCCAGCAGGTATGTGTCCCTTTATTTCCATTAAGGAAAACATAACCTTCGTGTGTCCTACAGCAAGAGGACGAATGCGTCACGTCTGTGGTCGTGTCCTGCTCTGGCAGCTGGTGGCCTCTCGTCTGCCGCAGATGGCGCTGAGTTTTACCTGGAGGCACGCACGACAAGAAGACAAAGATTCCTCGTGGGAGACTCTTTATTTCCCAGTGTTCCTGGGAAATCCCGAACAGCCATTAGGACTGGACAGGCGCGTGAGTTATCCGACCTTTCCTGGGGCCTGTCGGTATTTATCGGCACAGTCGGTGACGTTTACATTGTGCGGTGAGAATAGAGAGGCCGGGAGCTGCCAATCACAGAGCAATACAGGAACACCATCTAGTCATGGGACGCTATAAATTATCTCCGCAAAGCTGCATTACAGAGTTCTGCTGTTCCCAAAGATGAAAATAAATTCCCAAAAAATTTCTCGACATTGGTGTGCTTTGTCACCGGAGAGTGGGGGAAGATGGGTGGCCGTGCCACCTGTGACAGCGAGCACACGGAACGTTAATGATCAGCCTCTGGGGCTGCTGCAGTACCCACTCCGGGGCTGCTGCAGTACCCACTCCGGGGCTGGTCGTCTGTGCGTCGGCTGATTGCCTGCTCCCTCCTGTCTCTGTCTTCCTTGTCCGCCTTCCCTGACTCGGAGCAAGACAACAGTGAGCTCATGGCGTTGTGGCATCACCAGCACCCGCCCACATGCCCCGACGGGAATCAAGCTTGTTTATAGCTTAAAACTAACCCTCTGACACAATTAACGATAGAATAAAAATATGTCTGGCCTGGCCGAAGTCCCTATCAACAGAATAGTTTGCTTTTTTGCTTGTTTTTCTGTGAGTGAGGGTTGTTGCTATTCTACAAATCAGTATAAAACCACAAACTCCGATGTAAGTGTTTATTTAAGCCACGACAGGGCTACATGAATGCAAATCTAATTACATCACGGGCAATGATGTGGTCAGCGTGGAAGCAATGATGTCCAGTGTCATCTGTTCAGGAGACTTTTTGTGTGGGGTCAGGGGGGGGCCCGGATGGTGAATAGTGGAGGTTTGTGGGTCTCATTGTCCCTGTCACCCCATCCTGTTGAGGTATGGCAGCAGGCCCCCATGCCCAGGAACAGTGTGGTATGGCTGAGTTTCGGATTCGGTCGGCGGGCAGCTGTCTATGAGTGACCCCTGAGGCACACCTGGTGGTAATTGCAATTGTCCATTAAAACTCGGTCCACAGCAGACACTTGCTGACTCTCCACGTGGTTCCTCTGAAGCAGCCACATCGTCCTACCCTCCCGAGGGGGCTGAGGTTTGCAGAGGCGAAGGGGTTTGCCAAGGTGGCAGAAATTGCGGGTGGGAGGGCGGACTTGGGACTGGAGCCAGGCTCTGTCTCCACCTTCCGTCCTCGGTGGCTTCCCTCTGACTCTCGGGTTGCACTGACATGCTAAGCGTGAACTTGGACAATCACCTGGGCCCCCAGGTCCCTTCTCAGGGTTCTTTTGGAATCTGTCAAGCCACAGAAGGACCTTTTCTCAAGGACGTTCAGGAGGGACAGGACTCTTGAACCTTTCCAAGCCCACCCTGCCCGTTTCCTTACCTCTACCTGAAGCCCCAAGCCCACACAGCCGAGCATCTCCATTAGAAGGTGAACGTTTCACCCAATCTGCACTGAGCGGGGGACACTGACGGCTTTCACAGGGAGTGCTTCAGCCACTGAAAGTGTCCCAGCTCCCGGGGGTGCTGGCTCTAAGGAGCCGCTGACCTGGCACCTGCCTGGTGGTGCTAGAGCCCCTCCTTCCACTGCAGGTGTCCTCGCCCGAGACCTCCGGGGACCAAAATAGAAACAATACCAAGCCAAGGTTACTTCTGGGTGAGTCTGAGAGCAGGCGTCTGACACGCACACGCCTATTAGTTAATGTGTGCACAGAACTGGAATCCATTAGCTCACGACCTCTGGGTCCCAGGCCGGCCGGACCTGAGAACCCCCTGGGGGTGAGTCCCACACACCGATGCCCAGACTCCCCCTCGGCTGAGTAGACCAGCATCTCTGTAGGGCTGGGCACAGCAGAACGGGGAGTGAAAACAAGGAAAGCCTGCGGGTGATTTCCGTGTGCATTTAGAGGTGAGAACGCAGTTCCGGGAGTGGAATTAAGACACAGCATCTTTGTGGCTGAGAAAGCAGAGACTACAGATTTTGGAGAAAGCGGCTTTACCTGGGCATCAGGAGACTGGCATCGTTGACGGTTGTCACATGTCGGTCAGCCAGCTGCCCGGGTGGCGTTGGGAAAGCCCTTTGCGGCCCCCACGCCTCTGTTCCTGCGACGAAGGAGTTAGCAATATAAGGTCTTCTTCACGCTTCTGGGAGGGGTGAGGGAAGTGGAGGGAACTCACTTGCCCCACATCACAGCTCTAAAAACGACGCTTTAAATGACAGGCTACAGTTAAGGAAAACAGGGGCCAAGTGCCTGGCGGGATCCGTACCTGATTTTCCAAGCAGCCCAACTTCCGGAGAGAAACTGAGGGCACAGGATGCTGAGAATCGGGGCATGGATACTACTGCGCAACATGCAGCAGATGAGAACACGCTGTCCTTTGTCTAAACGGGGTGACACGGTGACACCGTTTGCATAAATAGTCGCCACACTTTGAGGATCGCATCATACCTAACCCGAAATCTTGAAATCCAAGCCCCAAAACCAAGTGAGGGCGAAACATAAATGCGAGGATGAGCTCACTGCCGCCACCTAGTGCTTGTTCGCGGGAGCCCGGCAACTTGACCTTGGGGCGAGATGCTCAGCTTCAAACCCACCGCTTGGAGAGCGGCCGTTTCATCTCCTACCGCGACCTCCTTTCTACCGCACGACACAGCTCACGGGCGCCGTGCGTAGTTAAAGCGGAGGGTTCCGATGGCACAGGCGGGTCGTGGGCTCCCCCCCCACACACCCCGCCCCCGCCTGACCTTGCCCTGACGTGTGTTGTATCAAGAGGCAGCTGCAGAAAACCGAGCTGATAAAGGCCCAGCTGCACCGCCGAATGATGAAGACTCTGAGATACAGGCAAGGTCAAGTGTCTGCTGAGGAGCATATTCATCTCCGTGTGCGCTGCGGGAGAGGGGACGGAGTTCCGGGCGAGTTTTGCGGGATGCGATGGGCGCACTTGCGAAAAAGCTGAGGAAGATGTTCTTCTAGAACTAATGATTGTTGGCTAATGCAGAACATTTCAATGTGCGTCCGTGCAAATAATTCATGTCACGTAATTAAAAGCATCTTCACACCGTTTAGTTGTGTATACATGTCGATGTTCTTAATTGCATTTTACTCAAATGAAAGTTGTCTCTCATGCACAAATGTGCTTATCAACCCATCCAACTGCCATAATTAATGTGATCCCATCCAGCAGTCCTAAAAGCAGTTTAATACCCCAGCGATACCCTTTATCAGCTCATCATCAATTATTGAACCCTGCAAGTTGGAAATTTGACTTCTAATAATTCAAAAAGCCAAAACTCAAGGTCCAGATAATTAAATGAACATTGTTGTTAAGGTTGGAGGTTGCTCCAAGACTTACTTATAAAGGACAACAATAATAAAACAATAACTAAGTTGAATAATAATAAGTTGAGGCGTTTCTTTTCAGAGGCTGATTTTCTAGTGAACTCTTGCTCTTAGTTTTAGAGATTAAAGGAAAAGGCAAACCACCGAGTGTTTTGCTAATAAAAGTTTTGATAACTTCCAATTCTTTGCTGAAGTAATAAATAGCATATCCTAAAAGGTAGCCATCAGAGGATAGGGTCCTAATCTTATGAAATCCAAAAAAACTGCGTGTTTAGACTAGAAGTCCACCCAGAGGAAGGTCGGAAAGGGACCGGGGTGGACGCCCATCTATAAAACGAGTCTCGAGCACCTGTGGGTACAGGCCGCGGACCCCTGTCATTGCCCACGGTTGTCTCTAGTTGGGTTTCTGAAGGACACACATAAAGCTGTGGATATTCAATAGTCTTCAGCCCGGAAATCCGTATTTCTCTGTTGACTATTTTATGCTCCAAGTTAAATCTCATCAAAGGTCAAAGGCACTGGAATCCCAACATTTCTCCCTGAACCGCGAAATTATTCCTGTGTTTTTGTGTGGCTTCAGGGATTCAGAGTAAATTAGATGATTTGATAATATACTTTTCTGGTGTATTAATAGATGGATTATACTGTACCTTATCTTGGAGCATTTTGATAACTAGAATATTGTATTGCCCAAGGATACAATGTTATGTGTAATAAGAGACAAGCAACATTATTATTGACCCAATTTGCAAAGAAAATCAGACCTTTTAATGAGCGTTATATTTAATGTGCCTGGAAAGGTGTAAAGATAATGGAGCATCGCTCCCCTTCATTCAGCAGACACTGCTCCAGCTTTGTGCCCTAGACTGTTAGTGGGACGTGGGTGGAGATGCAGGGACTGTTCGCATCCCTGAGGTGCCAGCTGAGAGCAGGTGTTTCCAGGGTGCCCGGCATGGATCGGTGCGCTGCTGGAATTCCCCCACCCCCATGTCGGGTCCCTGCTCCGGGCCAAAGTAAGGCAGGAAAATGAAGGCTGGCCCCAAGTGGAGCAGGCATAGAGGTGAGGTCTCTGCGTGTACCACCCACGTGCCTCCTCGTCCCATCGCCGCCGGGACCGACCTCCAGCCTCAGGACTGATGGGGTGGTTCGGTACGTGGGTGGTTTCTGTGAGCCTTAGCCCCTCACCCACAGATCCGTTTAAGGTGCCCATTCAAGCCTAGCTTTGTGTATGTGTATTATTTCTGCATATGCTTGACACAGTGATCAGCCTGCCAAACTCCGAAGAAAGAAGTGAGCGTTTTCCTATTTGTTCCAGAAAACATGTCAACAGCTATTTTGACATCAGTTCTGGGCAATATCAACATGAGAGCAGCAAAATGATGTTAAAGTGGGTCATGTTTAGGGAAGATTTTATGGTGCATGTGCTGAGAAGTCCGTCTTCATGTTAGGGATACGTATGTGTATCCATATATATATATATATATATATATATATATATATATATATATATTCTAAGATAATATTAGCAAGTGACAGGCAGCAACCCAAAAATACACGACGCATTCAGACTGCCTGGAATGAGCAGCCGGATGGTTCAAGGTGAAACTGAAGAGGGAGGTCAAGCATCCCTCAGACACCGGAGCATCCGACGGCCCGGCTCACCCCTTGTTGCAGAAAAGGGAAACTGTCTTCAGCCCCCCTCTTCAAGAAGACACATGGGATGCTTTTTATATCTCAGCACATAGCCTCTCGGATCACCAGGGGACCATTTCCCCCCAAGCAAATGCCGCTGCGGCTCGAGGACCCGTCACTCACACGGGCCCCAGGGCTCTGGAAGAAGTCCTCGCAGTGATCCCCAGGGTTGGGGATCGCACAGCGAGATACTTTGAATATGTCCCAGAACGACTGCTCTCCCGGCCCTTCAGACACGGGGTGGGGGACCTTTGGGGTCCAACCACGGAGAAGTGAAAGGTCAGTTATTTCAGTCTATTTGTGCGGCTGCCATAGACATCATGTGGCAGCCCAGGATAAGCGAGTGCTATGCTGTGCACTTGGCTGGGGTCACGGCACTAGGAGCAGGGACAGGAGGGGACAGAGCTGAGAGTTTGTCCTCAGTGCCAGACCCTGGGGGCAGGTGGGTGGGCAGAGGGAAGGGTGATGGGGACCCAGGGGGAGGCTTGTCTGAGAAACTACCTGGTGGAAGTTTTCTCAAGTGTGACCACAGTGCTAAAAACGCACAGGGCGTCACCCTGACCAGCTGTCACTCTGAGATGCGACTTGTCAGGAACTGTGACCCTGTGTAAAGAAGTTTGACGACGAATTTGACAAAGAAGAACCCGGATGAGCTTCCTAGTCTTTCTACAAGAAATGTTACAAAGCCATACACAGGACCTCGTGATGGGGTGATGGGTCAGTCTTCAGTAAAGCTGCAGAGAAAACACACGTGGCTGGCCTGTCAGGAGTAAAATGAGTAGGAATTTTGTTTTCAGACTTCTTTCCCTGATACTTCTGATGATGACAGTATTTTTGAGGCTTTCAGATGTGTGAGTTGTGATTTTTTTTGTTTTATTCTAAAGAAAGTAGGTACTTTCATGCTTTATGTAATTTTCATAGCTGTGTCTTGTTTTCTTGGAGGGTCCCCCAAGTCAGCTGACCTTTAGGCTCTGAAAACTGTGGGCAGTCTGCTCTCTTCTTCCAAGAAATAAAGGACAGGTGAAACTATCACATTTACAAAAATTCCATCTGTAACAAGCGAAATTCAAGAATGCTGTAAAATCTGTAAAATCAAGGGCGAACACCGGGCTTCTGCTCCCCTGGCATCTGTCTCGCTTCCTTCCTGCCCCCGCCGGGAGCTTTGCCCTGGTTGCCGCTCCTCCTGGTGGCAACTGGACAGTCAGTGTCCTGGGAGAGACGGGCCCCACAGTCTTGACATTGGCCAAGGCCAGTGTCCATCAAAAGTGTGCCCAGTGAAAGCGAAACCACCCCTCTCTACCTGGGTCTCTCAGTTACAGCAACGCAGAGGGCTTCACAAGCCTCCTAAGTCACAAAATTAAAGATGATTTCCCCAAAAACAGGTTTCCCACTTTCTGTTGATTTTCTGCCTGCATTGAGCTATTTATAGGAAAATGAACACACCGTGCTCAGGTCAAAGTGCGTGCATGGTGCTCACGCCGAGCAGAGCCTCATTGAAAAGTGCACTGATGCCTATTCCTGCCTCCGACTACACAAGTCCCTTTCCTGCGTGACTGGGGTTTCCAGGGACGCCCCTCCTGCTTGTGCACATCAGCTAGAGGTGATCATGGCTGTGAAATATTCCGGTGCCCTGATTCTTCTCCCTGACGATGTTTTCTTTGGTTTGGTTAGAAAAGAGCACTATTTTCACACCTGTCTTATAAACCCTAAAAAATCATAGAGTGTTAGCAGTGTTCGAGGCTGTACTGTACAGGTGACTTAGGTGACTTAATTTCCACTGCGATGACGGCAGTGGTTGGACAGTCAATACGAGTGGCCATTGAGCTTGAACCCAGCCTGACAGAGGCCTGGGGTGAGGCACTTCCCAGCTGAGCGGTGTGCATGGGGGGGGGGACCACCCACCGTGGTCGTGGTGACTCAGCATTCAGTGGCTTTCTCACGAGTGGACGAGTCACCCAAATGCATGCTTCACCTCAAAATCACAAATCCAGACACACCAGGACACATCCCCGTATGCTAAGGAAATAAATTGAAATGCATTTTAATTGAATCGATTGATTTTTTAAGCCATACTTGCTTCTCACCTCAGCCCAGGATGTCGGCTGCATGCTGTGGAAGTTATGATTTTTAAGGTGAACGCGTGCGGTCAGCATTTCACTGACACAAGCCCGTGTCTGAGATGTTCGGTGGGAAGACTTATAACCCAGGGAGAATGTCTGATTTTGTACATTAAATAGAATACTGCATGATCGTGCTCATTTTTGTCCCTGTTAATACGAAATTAGAAATCCAGAAAATTTCTAGGAAGGAGGAAGGGCGGGTGGGAGGGAAGGGATTGATGGGGATGGCATGTAGGCAGCCTGGTGGCTGAGGTGGGGGAAGGGGGTCACTGGGACATCAAGCTGGAACCAAGAAGATTCTGCTGGCCTGCTCTGAACTCAGGTTCACCTTTGGCTCTCTGACACTACAACTCACCTCCATGAAAGCGTCACCAGTGGCCTGACTAACGAAGCCTGTTTAACATCCCGTGCCCCCCGGAGAGCAGGTAGCTGGCTGGCCTCGGGTCTGGAGCAGGCTGGTCCGGCTCTGGCCCTAGTCTTCCTCCTTGTCAGACGGAGTGACTGCACCGGCTGGTTTCCAATGTCCCCCGCAGGTTTCCCGTGATGCTGTGCGCAGTCTTGACACCATCCACAGTGCAGGGTCCTAAAGGCAGCCGATGCTTTTCAAGCAGAAATCTAAACTTCAGTGAGAGCAGGACTCCTGGAAGAACAGTGGCCAGAAATTATCAAAACAAGATCAGTGAGGAAGCCGGCCTTTGACATGAAGACAAAGGTCACAGCAGGCCTAGCAGTCATCCTCATCCGCACGTGAGGAGAGCCCTGCACCAGCAGCACCAGGGCAGGCAGATGCGGGGGCAAGGTTCCTCTCGCAACCCGTGAGCTCCAAGAGCATTTTCTAAATTTGAATGCTGTGTGGCCTCCGGAAACAAAACATTTCTCAAAAAGCCCTGGGCAGGTTAGAGTCATCGAAATCATGGTATTAGAATCATGCAAATGTGTCACTAGGAGCACGTACAGCTTGTATATAACTATTTAAGTATATAAACACATGCCTACAAAGCCACACAAATAAAAAGATTTAAAGCAACAATTAAGGAGACAAATTTTAAGTGACATTAAATTGTCACTCAGAACGATGGCTCCAGCATGCAGCGGCGTCATCAGGAATACGATCCCCGTCGCCTCCGACAGGCACCCTTCAGCATGCCCACCACACTCCGATGGCAGTGTGGAAATTACAGCGAGCCTCACTCCACACGCAGAGCCCCGGGCAATGCTCTTCCTGTGGCCCAGATGCGTCATTTGCACGGTGAGTTCACTTCCATCTTTTTCTCATTAGCCCGAGGATATTAAAGTTGTGCTACTTACAGCCCATGGCATCCGAAACGCAACACCAGGACAGTGCCTGCTGATCATGCCGGGTGGCTGCCTGGAGTCCCATAATCATCACAGGAACAGGGAAAATGGAAACCCCGGCACGGAGGGAGGAGCTCCCAGTACTCCCCGGATTCCAGGACTGGGGAAGCTGCCCCGGACGTTCGCACGTAGGTGGAGAAGTGCGTGGCCGTACCCTGACGCCCAGTTCCTCCCAGTGCAGCAAAGAAATAAGTCACGGACCCCTCAGCCATCCAGCTGCAGGCTCATCAATGGGGGAAAAGTCTCCTCCACGCCAGACAAGTGAAGATAGTTCAGGAAAAATTTCCGCAAAGGCATGAGTACATCCATCACTTGAACAACAGAAGTGCAAGCAATCCAGTGTTATTTACTGCACGCGGAATAAATTACCTGTCATGTCGCACACTGTTATTTAGGGCACTCAAAGGTCAGCATGATGAGTTACAATATATAGGGCACTTCACCGACTAGTTCGAACGACGCGCGGCTGAGCACTGTGGCCATACCACACGGGGTCGGTAACATCTCTAGGTGATAGCAGGGAACACACAACTTCCTGCACCAACACAGGAAGACACAAAAGTCACACCAGTCTCACTGTTTGTTCATTCGAAGGTGCATTCACATGCCGTTTTGAATCCATACATTCTGCTGGTGACTGTCCATCTGTCGCCCGCCCACAGTTTGGAATGGACAGCCACCTGAGTGCTTGGCTACTGTTTCACCAGTGGAGAAAAATGGAAAAGTGGGTGCCTCCCACCCCGGAGCCAACTTAACACGGCCCCAAATTAAATCAGTGGGTCATCAAGTATTTATGGGTTTCTTGGGACTGAGCTGATGGGCCGCGCTCTGCTGGGCCCCGTCGGGGATGCTGTGATTGAAGCTGTTGACGTTACTTGTGGGCCTCAGCCCGCAGGTGATGTTCCTGTGAAAAACCAAAGCCGACAGGACCGAGAAGCGTGGGCGCGCACTGGTGCTCACGTGTGTCCGCACACCAGCAACGCTGGGGCACGCTGGGAGGTCGCTGCAGCGTGGAGCACACAGAGCAGGGCTTCTCTCCCGTTAAAATACCGCCCGGCCCGTTGTGGCACATCGAAGTGCAAAGATCCCCATAGCAGTCAGAGATGTGCAGCCGGGGGTGGGAGCCCGGGGAAGGACAGTGAGGGACATTGTCACCAGGTGTGAGGCAGAAAAGGGAAGCTGGGCCCACTAAGGGATGGAGCCTTCAGAGCAGCCCCTCCAGGAGGGAGGCCGCTTCAGGAGATGGGGTTTGCCAGGCAGGCCACAAGAAGAGCCTATGGGCCACCCAAAGCGCGACCTGTTGGGAGAATGACCACCAGGTCAGCACACCCTGGGTGGGGCGGGGGTGGCGCCGTGAACTGGGGGGTGGAAGAGGCTGGAAGGTTGCGCCGTCCCAAGGGGCTGGAACAAGCGGGAAGGGCCTTGCCATTGGGGGTGTAGTGACAATGCTGGCTCATGGGGGGCAATGTGGACCCAACATAAGTGCTGTCAGGAGGAAGAGGTTTGGGAGGGAGGCTGAGGCACCAGACAGGAAGGTGGCTTCTGTGATGCTCAGGACTGAGGATGAGCCGAGCATCTGCACGGTCAGGTGGGGTGAGGGGACAGGGGTGGGGGGCTGCTCTGGGAGCTGCCTGGGGGCACGGCCTGGGATTGGGGTCTGGAGGCGGCAGTGGACCCAGCACTGTGGCCAGCGGAGTTCCCCCTGTACCCGAGAAGGACCGGACCTCACCCCTATTATCCTGTGATTCCATTTCTTACTTCCAAGTCCTGACTCCCAAACCCATGCTTAGGACTGACTCAACATGTGGTTTTAAAGTACAAAATCTTAACAAGCTGACTCCCTGGGGTGGGGGGACCTTCCCCTCACCCGAGGCTGTGGACCTGGTGGGGCGTGGCTCTCTGCCCCGAGCTTTCTGTCCTCCCACATCTCGGAGGTCACTTTGCTAGAACCATATGCTCACTTTCTCCCGCACCCTCCCTCATCTGAGGCTCCCAGAGAGTTCGGTAAGGAGATGCCTGGGAAGCCGGAGCCCTGTCTGGGGCATGGTCACTCTTCAGGATTAGCTGCTGTGGTTGGTCTTGCTGTCATTATTGTCATTCCTCTGGTAACAGGGAGACTTTAAGAACCACTTTGGGGGAAATGAAGGCTCCTTCCTAACCCAGAGTCCAGGCTAAAGGCACGTGCACTCTCGTGGAGCGTCGTGAATGTGCGCGGAGCTCCTGAGAAATGTACACGTTCCCCGTGTGACAGTGGCTAAATCACCAGTCACTTCCTGCCCAGTGACATTTTTGTTTCAAATGACGAATGTCGTTCTTCTCCAGTGTCAGTGAGGGTCCTGGCCTGGACCTCTTTGTTCTGCATCAGTAACAGTGTGTGAATTGGGTGTCTCTTCCTACAACTGATTGCCCAGCGGGCCCGGTATCTTCATTCTGGAATTAGTGTGTTTACAAGTCTTCTAGACAATGGGGTAGTTCTGCCTCTTAATATTTGTATAAATATGTTTCAACTTTGCTCCAGTACCTGTTTCCTGAGAGCCAGAATTATGTCTCATTCTGAAACATCACAGGCATCGTAGGAGCCGAACTATGAGATGGTGTGATATCGTCTTTTCTTCCCCAAAAGACTCTAAGTTCTTTGGGGAAGGGGCTGCCTTCCCGTGTCACAAAGTTGTGCAGCCGAGTTCTCGGAATCGAGAAGAGCTGACGGATGCCTGCTAGTTGTTTTGCTACAATGGGCCTATGTTAGTGCGTCTCAGACTCAGATGTGTCTGGGACTGTCCCCTTGACTGTATCAAAATGCAGATTTAAAACAGTAGTTCTGAGGTCCAGCATTTCTAAGAAGCTCACCGGTAATCCCAAAGCTGCTGGTGGGAAGCACTTTGGAGAGCTAGGAATGAAATCGTCTCAGAAAGTATTTCTAATGCCTGACCTTTCCTGTCAATGAAATGCACGCCAAGCGGCGTGTGCGCGGTATCCTTCCGCCAGAGTCTGTCCTGGGGCCTGACCTTCTCCGTGTTTGCTTTTGCGCAGAGCTTAGTGCCCCTGGGTCTCTGCGGGGAGCTGGGGAAACTTCCTTGATATTTTGTGAGAGATTAGGAAAGAGTGCTTCCATTTCAACAATTATCCGCGACTGGCAAACACACAGCCAGTGCGGGCACAGGAAAGGCAGCACACCCTTCTCCAGGATCCAGATGTTTTCTTTCCGCCCACAGAAAAGTGCAGGTCGGTTGTGTCCCTTTGTGCACAAGGCGGAGAAGACCCAGAAAGATGAATAATATCTGACTGACCGATTCCAACCAACGTAACCAAGAGTGCTGATCCCCTGAGAAAAGTGTCCTCGGCGTTTCCTCAGTGACTGTGAGCAGTGGTTTGGCTCCAACTGAACCAGCCTGGTGCACAAAGGCAGCCCGGGGCCAGGCTGTGCCACCAAGGCACCTCCGATGCCTCTGATTTTCCTGAACTTAGTAACTCCGCACTTGCATCTCCTGCCCAGTGGCCCTCAGTCTTCAGCATCCTGGGAGGGTGTGTCTAACACCCCGTTTGGAGCCCAATGCCAGAGAGGCCGATGCAGTTTGCTGAGGACAGGCACCGCTGGCGGGCCCTCAGGGGATGCCTGCGCTGCTGGACTAGCCCCTCCTCCCACTTTGAGAACTGGCTCCTGGAGCCTCTTCCCCACGTGCCAGTCCAGGCGGGCAGCAGAGGCCTCTCGGGGGTGCGGCTCAATTGCATCCCTCCCGGGTTCAGAATTCCTTCATAGACTCTTCTCTAGTAAACCCAGTCCAAACGCCTTGGTCAGTCAGTCAAATCTCTGACATGGGACCCAATTTAATGAGTTATCATCTCTTATTATTTATGGGCCCATACATGAGTTCTGTCCAGAAAAAGTCCAGCCGCTGTTAATATAAAAAGAATGGTTTAGGTGACATCGATGTGACCTGGCAGCCAAGGAGAGTGGACTGGAGTGCACACGTGTGAACAATGACGACCTCACTGTACTAGTCAGTGGGGGCAGCAGATGCTGTTGAGTGAGCGTGTGTGCTGTGTGGCCATCACATTCAAAATGAGTGAGCAAGTAGGGCAACGAATCTGCATCAGATTTTGCTCTAACCTTGAACATTCCTCTGCAGAAACTATTGACATTTCATAGATGAGGGAAATGATTGAAAGAGGCTAAGAAAGTTCTCACATCGCATCCGCTGGCGAGCAGCCCAAATGGTGCTCAGATTGGACCTCTCTGACCCCAAGCCCTGGTCCTCAGGCCCCTGCTGTGCTCAGGGGTTACGGTGTGTGTCACTCTGAGCAACAGCAATGTGCATCCTGGGAGACCGCGGGTCGGAGCTTATCCGGCAAACGCAAGGTTGACCGTTGGTGCTGAAAAGTAAAAAAAAGAAGCCCAGTTTGTCATAGTGCCACAGTCTTCTGAAGAGAAGCATTCAGTCAGCGCATCTTGTATGCACCTTCAGGACCACAGTGAAACATGAGAGGCTATAAAAGATACATTTCGTGTTTAATGAAAATTAGAACTGGAAAATATCAGAGTTTAATCTTATGTGGATCATCTGAATGTGGCCATTTAGATTTTTCTCTGTCTATTCCTTTGTCACGTCCTCCGGGTGTGCTGCTAGCGGTGATGCCAAGGTCCCGGGGCACACGTACTCTATGGTAAGGGCATGGAGCAGCGTTTCAGTAGCCTGGTTGAACATGTGATCACGTGTGATCCCTGTGCAGATCCCTGCTTTGTGTGTGGGGACTGCCCCCAGCCAAGGGTGAGGGGCCAGTGCGTGGCGGGAGCAGGGTCAGGACCACAGCGTGAATGCGTGCGCTGAGCCAAGGCTGGCCAGCAAAGCCCCCACCCTGTAGTGTGTATTACAGAAGACAAGGACAATTCTGCAAATTCCTGCCATGAGCGATGTGTGCATGGGACCTCCGACCCCCACTCTGGCCATTCGGCCTCAGTCTGACACTTAGAACTCACCCTCCACTGCCGTCAGTCAGCAGACAGCCCAGGGTACCTCTTCCGGAGTTGCTGTAACCATGGACCCCATGAGCCAGGCTCCAGGCAGGGACCCTCTCCTCCTGAGAGCATGGCAGGGGTTCTGCTCTGAGGACAAGCTGCAGTCACTCCCTCAGGTGTGTGTGCGGGCAGGGAGGGCAGCAGGTGCGGAGACTCCCTGGGCTGGAGTGGAACTGGGGTGTGCTCCCCCGCAGGAGCTCCCCACGACCTCTGCCTTGTAGCAGGACATCCAGTCTGATCCCCAGAGCCCCTGTGAATCAGAGCCCCGGGCAGCCGCTGCCCTTCGGAGCCCCTGGGAGCATAACGGCGGGAGAAACCGCTGCGAACCTGTGTGTGTGGGCCCCTGGCGTGGGCTGGGCTGCACCGGGAGCACCGAACACTCAGTCTCCAATTTAGTTTTCACAGCTCACCGGGAAGATAAGAGAAAACTGAGTTTCAGTCAGGGATTTGTTGAAGGCCGTGTGTGTTGGGAGTGGAAAAGTACAAATTCAAAAGAGGGCGGTCTCTTCGCCGCCGGGGCTCTGACTGCTGGGTGGGAGACCTCCCGGCACGTTCTGTTTTGTGACAAAAGTGACAATGTCACACGGTGCTGTCACTTTCTCCAGACGCGTCGGCCATTCCTGAGTGATTGCCTTCCAATGGGTTCAACGGGCACATTCGGGGGGGTGTCCTATGTCGCGTCCCTGAGCTTATCTGTCACAGCACAAACAGGTGGCAAATCCCCCTGGGTATCTTCACATTCCTCGTGCGACTGCAGGGGTCCCCGTCCCGAATGTCTGGGGGGTGGGAGCGATGGTCCTGGGTGAATCTTTCCAGGGCTGAGAAGCAGTTGGGAGCGGGGGCTCTTGATTCTGGAGCTGATGTCAGCTCTGGGGATTTGAAGAGGAATTACGCGTCCTCATAACCGCTCTGAACAGTGTAAGGAAGTCACTACGTACGTTCCGCTGGCGAAAAGCTGCTGGGGCGCGGGCAGAACAGTTCAGAGCAATTTCTGTATTGGAGCTGCGTGGAGTCAAATTGGATAAAAAAGCAGCTGGCTTCCTAAGTAGTGCTCAAGGTGGAGGGAACAGGGATGTTTTTTCCCGATAATTACGTACATTTTGCTCTCAACCAGAGGCATCGCAAGAGCCAAGGTCAAATGCTAACCTGGAAAGGGGAACTGAATATCAAATAAGGTCCATAACTATGCGGGTTTTAAGGCTTGTCTTGGGCACACGGGATAGATTGGGGGAAGGGGGAGTTGCTAACCACGTCGAAACCATTGGAACCAGGCCCAGTGTGTTTTTGTGTGGGAGTACATGCGTGTTGGAGGTCAGCCTGGGGTCCAGATGCTCAGCCATGTCACAGCCACCTCAGAGAAGGTGGTGGAGCCCAGACCCCGCCCTGGGTGCCGGAGAGCAAAGGGCCTGCTGGGAAGCTGCTCAGAGGCTGCAAGGCCTGGAAAGAGCTTCCTAAAGTCACGTGATTTCAGTTCACCAGTTTTATGGATAGTATGTCACTTATTGTACTTATGAGCCAAAAAAGCATAATTTTACTGAGAAGCAGGATTCGAATGATGCATTCAACATAATCGGAGCCGAGGTTCCCACGGACGTGCTACCACTCAGGCTCCAAACCGGCGAAGACAGATGATTTTAATATAAAGCTGTTATGGGCAATAAGGAAACAGACCAATATGGCTAATTGCATAATTTAGTTTTCTCTTTTGTTATTTGGAGATGCTTTTCAAACCACTGGGGGTGTGGAAACAAATCCAGTGCGGCGTAAAGGGAGCGTGCCGCCGGCCCCCAGTGCACACCGTTCTGAATCTAAGCTGTTATTGAAAAGCCCACAGAATAGGCGATGTCTCTATCAGCTTTCTGTCCTCTGCGGGTGGAATGAATTCCGATGGCAACAGAGAAGTTGCCTTTCCCACAGGCTACCTGCCCAATGCCAGTGTCGGCGTGATTGACAGCGATCACGAGCACCCGCTTGGGCTTATTTCTGGAGCCATTTCCAGGTGCACAGGCCAAGTCTTACTTATTCAGGGCTCCCAGCTGGCCCTTGGGGACATGCCCGTGTTCCAGAAATTGGAGATGACCAGGGCACTCTGTCAGATTACCTTGGCAACGGCGGTTCACTGGACAGGATGCCAATCTCATCCCTTAGATGGCCCCCAGAAAACCACAGCATGCAGGGCTGCTGGAAGCAGAGCTCCAGGCATCACAGCGGGCTCGGGAGCTCAGTCTGGGATTAAATCGCATGATTCCGAAGGTTTTTCTGCTTATGTTAAGTGAAATCTCTATTCCTGTAGGTTCCGTGTTTTTCTCTGTCTCCTCACTGAGCAGACACGTGTGTGTGCCTGTGTGCATGCATGTGGTGCAGGGACAGCGAGGGGTTTGGACACGCCCACTGCGAGGTGTCCTTGCTGATCTGTGTGCAGATGCTGAGTTGAGTCTTGGATACATTTGTTGGAACAGACGTTAGGGTGACAATTAACAGGCAGGGCTTCCTGGCACACACTGATGGTCATGAGGCCCATAGAACTAGTTTTCTCAAGGATGCTCTGAGGACCAAGTATCTCCCTGCTGCGTAGAGAAGAGCCCAGCCAGTCAGAAAGAGGTGCAAACAATCAAGGGGAATGAGCAGCCAGGGTGGCAGAAGGAAATCCTGGGAAGGTGCCCCAGGAGGGAAGGGAAAAGGCTTCTGTAAATGGGTGGACCAGTGCTGAGGGAGGAAACGCTATGACTGGTGAAGGGCACTCCCAGTGATGGGGTGTGGTGATGCAGGCGGCAGAATGGTGGGAGATTGGGACGCACCCCTTTAGGATGTGTGGGTGTGAGCAGCAGAGTAATTTGGGTCGAAAGGTGAGTTGGTAAAGATAGAAGCTCCCTGAGTGCATGTGAAGGGGTGGAGTGGGAAGGAGGTTCACAAAAGAAGCTGGTGCTCCTCCGGGAAAGACAGCAGATGCACAACCTTCTTGGGAATGTGGGAGAGAGCAGGACCCAGGGGCTCACAGAGGGTCCTGGTCCCTTGTGTAGATGTGACAGCAGATGCATACAGATGGAAACACCTGGGGGAGAGAGGCAGAGAAACTCCCCTCCAAATCTTCTGTTTCTTCTGTGAATCGTCAGGTGAGATCCTATCTTGAGAAAGGAGGGAGTGGGTGTTACATGTAACACGTATCGTATTTGTAGCTCGTGACTAAATGTTACCGTCGAAATGGAAATTTCCTCCCTGTGGTTCGTGTCAATGAAGAAGATTGTACCACTTTCTCTGAAGTCAACCTTTCTCCCAAATACCCAGCTAGTGCACACAAGGGCACGTTAGGTCGTTGTACCCGCCAAGGGGGTAGACATCTTCATTTCTTCTGTTCCCCTTTATTTGCAGTTCCTTGGACTCGTCTCTGGTACCAGTCCATTCTTCCTTCACTACTGGTCGGTTCCTTCAACAAACGCGCATGGAGCATCGACCCCACCGCGTGCCCTGCTAGGCTTTAAATTCGTGGAAGGTGCAGATCATGTAGTCCTTAGTTTTGTGCTGCTTAAATCTCATAGGAGAGCTCAGCACCCACTGGTTATAGTAGCAACAGCAAACGTGTCACAGCACTAGGACAGCCGAGGGGGAATGTCTTCACGAATTCGAGGTGCGTTCAGGGCGGTCAGCTTCGACACCAGCATCAAGGCATGCGGAGCGACAGTGATTGTTGACCAGGTCAATGGGAAACCCCGATTAACAAAGAGAGGAGACATTCAGGGGTGCGATGGGGTGAGAAAGCCAAGTTCAAGCAGTTATGGAAAGGGGTCAAGGGCAGGAAAGCAGACGTGCTCACGCCTAATCCGTCCCTCAGGGAAACTCTGAAATAGGCCTTGTGTGGGATGAATAAGCATGGCATTCTCTGAATATTCAGTAGAATTCTCGCTAAAACATCTGAAAAGTTTACCCTATGATTACCTCTAATTTTAACATAAATAGTGTGCTTAATAACTTATTAACATCCCTGAATATGTAGAGCTTCATCGCCCTTGTAATTTATAGGTTGAGCATTAATGAACTCTCTCAATTTCCATTACACCTGTTCCTATGAATTTAACATTGATTTTATTATACTTCCTGAGCTCGCTTTCCAAGGTTTCACATTTCAAATATCACCCCATCTAGGAACTTTTATTTGTGTTGGAATTAAAGTGAAATTATGCCCCCCATGAACTGTCTAGGTGAATTATTCAAGGCGGAAGAGGGGAGCTTGCTCTAAAATTTAGGGGAATGGCTGAGAGCATGTTAGTGAGGCTCCTCGGACGGATACAAGGCAGTTAGTTGGGAAATGTCACCGCAGACAGGAGATGAATGAGTGACATGATACTTTGCTTTTCAAAGAATCTGCTCAGGAAACGTCTTTGACTCGGTGATTCTGTCACACAAGCTATGATGCCGGTCAATTTCCATGAAAACAAAGCACTAGCCACTTTGTCACCACAAAAGACAAGGACAACAATAAAGTGACGACAGAGTGGCTTCCAGATATGGCCCAAAAACTCATTTATGTGAGGCAAGGAGGCCAAACACCCAAGGGCAGCCCCCAAGACCTGCTGCAGAAAATATCACGCTGGGGTTGAGTGTCACTCCTCCACGCACACCAGTTACTTCCATGACAAACTAGCTCCTGATCTCTGGAGTTGGTTTTTAAGACTTTATTTTTTAGGGTAGTTAGGGATTTGCAGCAGAACTGCAAGGGAGGGGCAGAGATTCGCCAGGTGCCTCTTGCCCCCACGCGTAGGCTCTCCCAGGGGCAGCTGCCCCACCGCCCTCATAGTATAGCCTTTGTTATAATCAGTGCCCCTTTGTGAGCACATTATCACTGCAGGAAGCCCACAGCCGGCACCGCGGTCATCCTGCTGTTGCACAGGCTGTGGGTTTGCGCAGAGGTACCAGGATGCGTGTCCACCACGGCAGTGTCGCACAGAGTGGTGCCCCTGCCCCACACATCCTCTGTGCCCTGTCTGTCACCCCTCCCCCTCTGCCCTGACCACCCCTGATCAGTCACTGTCCCCAGAGTTTTGCTTTCTCCAGGATGTCACACAGCTGGCATCACACAGCGGTAGCCTGTTCAGATTGGCTTCTCTCACCTAGTCGCATGCCTTGCTCAGGCTGTGACCCTTCTGGTCCCATTGATGGCCCTCTTGTGTCTAAGACCCCACATTCATTTCACTCAGCAGTTATTTCCATAGCTCCTGAACTGAAAAAAACCTGTGTGTTTTCTATCAAACACATCTAGACATCAGAAGATTAAAACAACTAAAAATGGCAAAAAATAAATCACAGCCATTGCCTCTCTCTATTTTCTGGGCTCAGAGAAACCTTTGATAGGTTATTAATATTATATTGATGGGTTGCTATTGCAATGTGTGGTTATGTTACAAGCCGAAATTTTTTAAACACACCCTGTATGCTTAACCTTATCATTGTCATCATCTTCATCATCTTCCTCCTCATCGTCATCAGCACCCATGTGAAGCTGCAACTTGTGGGTACACGTGACCTGTTCTCGATTGTTGCCTGTTATGTGCCATCAGGTACATACATGCACATCCTCCCCCCAAAAAGGGTCCTGTGTGGGCAGCATTGGCTGACAAGGCACCTCAGAGCTGTGTCAGTGGTCACAGAGCCGCAACACGGGAGAGAGGCCAGAGGATTTCATTTCTATGTTTTAAATGCCAGGGAGCGGCTCTCTGACGCTTCCTTTCAATACCCTAATTATGCGTCTTCAGTAGGATTCCGTCAGTGCTTACATGGCCACTGACCACGGCAGCTCCAACATTTTGATAAATGCTAAATCGATGGCCACGCATGCCTTCCTGGGCAATTTGGAGTTTTCAGCATTTTATTCTTCAGAGAATCAAGTCTGAGAATAACAGAATTTTTCAGCACCCTTTAGTTATATGGGCTTTGTTTAGTGAGTGAGCAAAACTATTATCTATAATGTAGAGGATTGGACTAGATTCCTAAAAACAGGACGGCAGTATTCACAATCTGCATGCCACTTCTTATTAAATCATCACGCCCTGCTTTCATAACAGCCAGCACTAGCAGGTGCGTGGCATGTTAGTCCCCTGCTCTGAGAAGGTGGAATGCACGGTGAGCATAACACGGGGTTCGAGCCCTGAAAGGGTGCCCGTGAGCTGCGTTCCAGGCCTCAGCCGCCTCCCCTCTCAGAACCTCGGTTTGCTCCTGTGTAAGACGGGCGTTGCCATAACGTCTTTCACACAGCGTTTGTGGAAACCTTACACAAAGTAAAGCTGTAGTCCGTTTGCTGCATGTGGTTACCATTCCTCCCCCTACACAAATATCAGGAAGTGAGGGTCACCCATAGGTGTGCAAGTGCCTTATAAATTTGGGATTGCCCCTGAGATCAGTAAGTACATCTGCCTCTGTGGGCGTAGCGACCTCTGTGTCCTTCAGGGGGCTGTGCTCATGGCCACTTCAACTGGTGTCTGCAGGACCTTTGGCTGAATGGGATGGATGCATTCACGGAGGGCTAGATGCTGAGTGAATGGCTGACTGCCAGGAGTATGGTGAAGCTCCCGGCTGACCCTGAGGTCCCCAGCTGGAAAGGAGACGATTTCCAAGTGCCAGTTAGGTTCCCGTGTCTGGTCTCAGCCACCACTTACTTGTGCCCTCCGGCCGGGAGCCCTGGGGGATCTCAGAGCCTCAGGCAGGATGCAGAGGCAAGCGGGCCCAGTGCAGGGAATCTTAAGTAGCGTTCCTCAATCTCCTTTTTTTTAGCCAATTGCTAAGATAAAATTGATCAAGGAAGAGAACTGCTGAGCCAGTCACGCTTAAAAGAACGATCGCTCCAGCCCCCCCAACGGCTACGTCTGCAACCACACCCATGTGCGGTGTCCTTCCGGCTCTCGGGGACGGCGTGAAGAACGTTTCAGAGCTGGGTGCTGGGGGGGACCTAAGAGTCCCTCCCATGAGCCTGATGGGTAGGCCGCTTGGCTCAGGGTGTGACGTTAAGACTTGAACCAAAAACCTGCTCTGTTTTGCTTTGAAGTAAAAGTCACAGTTCTCAGTTCATGGTGCCACGATGTCATAATTCCATGCCTGACCCCTGTCCCTCCCCTCCTGGTCACAGCAATGCTTCGATCTGTGTAAATGGAACGGCACTATTACGTCCTGGTACTACTACTGTGTGCAGTAGCCCAGTGGAATTGCCTTCTAGAACATTCCAAGTGGCCAAAAGTTCCAGTTCCGTGCTTGGACAACGTTCTAAGAGTTCCCAGCTGGCCCATATAGGGCCTGTGTTTACCTTACAAATATACCAGAGATTTCCGGTTGTCTAAAAGCTGACAAAAATTTGTCAGCAACATTACGTTGGAATTGCCAGGCCACTTTATTTCTCCTTAGAATACACGTAATTATACAGCTTTGATTGTTGTAACAATCATATCTTTAATTAAAGTGCCTGGAAAATCTGTGGTGTCTCAGATATGCATGGATATTAATTTATCATAATTGCTACACACCTCTTCTGATAATCTGACATTCCACTTGATTAATCATTATTCTGTTTTCACATAAACATATAAACCATTTAGAAAAATAACTGAAATTCATGGACTGATTACATGTGAGAACCCTGGTTTTCTGCTTATGAAATTGGTTTTGAAAGGAAAACAGTGGTCCAGCCTGGAGGTGTCTGCCCTACAGCCTCCAGGCCCAAACATCCGTGAGTGCTGTTTATCCTGTAAAATTGCATGCGGCTCTGGTGGACAACCCATAGCTTTTTTCAAATGCTTTAAAAAAATTTTTTTTCTTCAACAAAAAAATGAGGAAAAGACATTACACAACCCCAAAGTCCTGCATAGCACCCTAATTTTACTGTTGAAGTTTCATTTTCTCCCAGCACGCACTTGCTGGGTGGACAGAGAGCTTCATGGGGAGATGCCCGCACCTTAAAAAATCGAGTGTCCCTGTGTCTCACTTGTCTTCCTTGATACACCCGCGCTTTAATGGACTCAGTATCAGAGATGACAATTCTCACTGAGTGCGTCTGTCAACAACACTGCGGAGTGAACGTGGGTGAGAAATGTACCAGGGAAGGATGCTGCTGGACAAACGGTCCTGGGGATTTGGGAGAGAAATGGGATAAAGACCTGAGCCTTTTAACCTGAGTGGCTTATTCCTGTCGTCACTGCCCTCCCCACCCATCCCCGTGGGTCCCTGCTCTGAGCTCCTCCAGTGCGAGAGTCCGCAGGGGAACTCCTCAGGGGAAGGTCCAGGGAGGGAGGCTGCTGGAGGCCAGGCAGCTCCCAAGCACTTCACTCCCACGGCCTGGGCAGCCTTCTTTCCCTGAAGTCCCCGATTACGTGTGAGGCCATGGGAGACACTTGGCAGACACTGTCCCCCTTGTTTGTGAGGGTACGTGGGCAGGTGACCTCACAACCGCACACCCCAACTCAGGGCCACCCTCCAGCTCCAGCGCCCTGTTCACCCCACGGACTCCTGCAGACACAGCCTGGACCCCTGGGCCATGGCGCAAGCCTGCATGAGGTTGATGCATTTTGTATCAAATGCCAGAATATTAAATCACAGACGGGATTGCTAGGCTGACCCAACCCTGGCCAGGTTAAACGAATCAGGAATGCAAAACTGACCGCAGAGTGCCAGCCTTTCCTTGGCAGGACGCTCTCTAACTTTCGGAAACGGGCGGTGGTAGCAAACTGCGGGACTTCGCCCCAGTTACTCACCCAGCACTTTGAGTTCAACAGTCAGAATGCTTGCCTCCTGCTGCCCGCTCAGCCTGCAGACGCCCCGGGAGCTGAGGCTGCATTTTTGTCCCTCACTCCCGTCGTGGGCAGACCCACACATTTAATGGGCTTATACCGATTTGCCGCTTTGCTTTGATTGGTGTTGATTGGATTTAAATTTCCATTATGAAATAGTGAATACTTTATTCCAAGCGGTCAAACAAAATGCCGAGCAGATTTTAGGGGCAAGTAGACAGGTATCTTTAAAGCTTCTGCTTCACATTTAGAAAGCTACGATCTTATTGAAATTCTGTAATGTTGCCTAAACCCCTTCCACATCCTGTAAATCACAAAATGTCCAATAAACAGAGTAAATTATTGGGGAAATTGTTTCGAGGAAAAACACTAGGCCAGCTGATTGAATTATTTTCTTTTAGATTGACCTGTCTCTAAGAATGTCGTCCAAGAGATTAAATGGGCTTTGTGTGACAAGCGCCGGTGCCCTCCGCACCGGGCTGCATCCTCTCTGTTGTCACCGAAATGGTGGGTCACAGGGAGAGGTCCTGTCTTCGCCTCCGGGTGCTGCAGAAACGCCCGGTTTGGCGTCGGCTGTCGTGGGTGATTAGATGCCCTTCACTGTTTGTGAACTTGGTGATAGGAATGTGTGGATGTCCATTCGCAGTGTAATTCCATGTTAAAAACTGACAGAGTGGAGTGGTCTTTGACATTGACCCCAGGATGTCATCTGGAGCCAGGGAGGCTGTGAGCCCCACTCACGGTGGTGAGTCAGCAGAGGTGACACTGGGCACTGGGAAGACCATCAGGGACCCGGCCGGCCCTTGATTGTTTGCAGTGACTCCAAACTTGTCTCTGAGGAGCAACTGTGATTGCAGCTCACTTGAGGAGCCCGAACTAATTGCCTGCCCTCGTCGGGGGTGTTCCTGCCTGAGAGAGGAAACCAGGCTGATTTGATTAGTCCTGGTGTGCTTGCACCAGGAGAGAGAAAACGCTGTAACGTCCAGCTTCTGCTGTTTGCTTCGTGCATATAAATTTTTATCCAGATGGTGCCATTTCATATCAGAATGTGCCTCATTATTCGACACTAAGTGGAAAGGGAAAAGGATTTAAATGATACGAAGAATGCTTTTCAGAAAAGTGGGAGGGGAACGTGTGAACAGCAGAGGCATGTTTGCACTGGGAAAAAAGAAGCTTGGGGTTCACTCCTTTTTTTTGGTAAAAAAATAAATGAAGATTTCTCACTTTTCTGATATTTAAAATTTTGATAATATAAACCCTCAAAATATCCAAGAACATTGTGAGCAATTGTTTCCTTGTTCTCTATTAAATATATATTTACATGGGACTACTCAAATCCCTGGGCCTTGATCCTGCTTCTGGAGTGAGCGTGAAAACAGGTCAGGATAACCTTTCAATCATTTCCATATAGTTCTACGTTGTGCGTGTGCTGTGTGAGTTTATCTTGTCATGCTTATTTCTTTGTATTTCTGCTCCTATCATGACATCGCACAACCTAAAATACCAACCCTGTCGTCACCTGTTGTGCTAAAATACCGACTGTTCGCCAACGTTCTGCTCTTGGAGAGCTGAGCGTAATCCGGCGCTAATGTACACGGCTCACTGAGTAAAGCACATTCACACCAAGTATGGGAGGAAATCAGTGAGTGACATAAAAAAATTATTTGAAGACATATAAGGTCCCTTATACATTTTCCGAACCCCCCTCTCCGTGGTGGGTCATTAACATTTCTAGCTGCACTGCTGTTTTCAAATAATGAACGCATTTAAAATCAAAGCGTATCAGATGCTTAGCTCTTTAAAACCTCAAGCAGATAGATGGCACCCTTGAGTTTCTTCACGTAGGAGCAAGTACACTGTCATTTCTGCTCAAACTCATTACCAAAGAAAGCAGTGGAAATATTTCATTTCTCTGGAAACCAAACTTCAAGAGTCTTTTAACATTTGGAGGAGAATAGGAATGGTCCTTTGTCATGAAAACCTCAATCACGCAAATATTCTGGTGTCTGCCCTTCCATGGGCCCCCAAGCAGTGCCGTGAACCAAAGACCTGAGCCACACCATGCCCCTGCCTAAGCATCTTCAGGGGCTCCTTGGGTCTAGAAAGGCCACCCGCTCGCCCTGCAGACACCCCACATAGCGTGGCTCCCGGCCGGGGACCCCACAGGGCATCATCACACACCCAGCTGTTGGGAGGAAAGTGTTCACCAAGAGGCTCATTCCCAAAATCACATTCCCCCCAGTTCCAAAGACCCTGGGCCCAGGGAGGGGCACACCTGGGAGATAAGTGCTCCCCACAGGTCTGGAGCTGTAGGGGGAAGGAGGCAGGGGCAACAGGAGGCAGGAAGGGGGTGACCCGGTGGCTGTGCTCTGCTTTCCACCTGTCCCTCAGGAACGGAGTGCGCAGGAGGCAGCCACACCTGTGCCTCAGGTAGAGGCGGGGTGATGGCCAGAAGGGCCTCCAGTGGAGACAGGTTAGGTGAGGCACCTTGAAGTGAGGGGCAAAGGGAGGGGCATCGTTTCTGTGTTGTGTTTGGTGTGTTTGCTTCTTCCTGCCCCGACCCCGTCACACAATGACTTCGGGCAGCCGGTGTTGGCATCTACATGCTCCATTGGAGAAAGTAAGAGAAAGATGCCCATTCAAATGCCAGCCTGCAGAAACTTAAGACGTGATGTGGCAGACGTGCCACAGTGAGAAACAGAGTGGAGTTCATCAGTCTACAGGGCTGACTGGCCACCTCCCCACTCCCGTGAAATTTAATCATAATTAATACACACATACGTGGGCGTGTGTGTATTTGTGTGTGTCTATGTGTGTATGTCTATGTGTGCATGAATACATCTAGCATCCAGCCGCTACTTATCTTCCTTCTATCTATGTATCTAATTATCTATGTATGTATCTATCTACCTAATTATCTATGCATCTATGCATGCATGTATCTGTCTAACTATCCCTCTCTATCAGCTACCTATGATCTGGTGGTGGCAGGTTCATTGGGGCAAATGAAGGAGAGGAGAGTGCCAAGGGCAGGGTATTGAGACTGCAGTTCTGATGAGACTGAATCCATGTCCCAAAAAGAAAAGGGAGCCGACCTGGAGCATGTCTGGCACTGCAGGCAGAGGGCATTGCGAGTTCAGCGAGGCCAGAGCGCAGCGCAGGAGTAGGAAGGGGCCATGGCCAAGTGCAGAAGACGGGTGTGAGGCTATGCGGGGCCAGCAGAAGGCCTTCAGACTCCAGCTTCGCCCTCGGTGAGACGCGTGCTCATCGGCACATTGTGGTCGACGCCGTGCTCTAACGTCAGTTTTCACTGATCCCGCACGGAGCCCTGCTGAGGGTGTCCCATGGTGGGGTCTGGCGGTGTGCCCACATGGCAGGCGCCCGAGCCTCCTGCTCCCTTTGCTCCGTTCACTGAGAGACTTGGGACAAATCCTCGGTGTGTGGCCACTTGCTTGGATTCCCGTTGGCTTCATGCGTGCTTCCTTTGCTTAAAGTCTGCCAGCATTTCATGTAAATTTTGTCTCTAACATCTTTTGCTATGTTTTATGCAAACCTTCTAAAACCCCTGCTTGGACTTCAGTTCTGCGTGAATCACTGACTCCAGGTTCACAAGCCAACCCCAAGTCACCCGTCTTGGGCTGGCGAGGATCGTGCGCGCTAACCCTCTCTGCACGGCTCCAGCCTCCTTGGCAGAAATCAGGATGTTATTCTTCTGACCCGTGGCCCAGGTCACACTGATTGTTTTCCGATCATCTCCAGCAATGTGTGCCACAGTTCAAAACGCACGGTGAGAATCTGGGGGAGATTCAGAACTGACGATGAACCGAGTGAAGGCAGAAAACGGCGGCATTCCGGCAGCTCCCGAATTCACGCTGACTCATGTGCATAACAACATCTACTTACTCACTCGGCCTTCGCCAGGCCTGTGAGCGTGCAGTAGGGCACCAAGCCCGGCGCCGAGGGGGAACCGCCCTGGGCAGCAGGTGGCGGCACCTTCTCTCACGAGAGTTCCTTTTGCATCCCGGGGAGAGTACAGACACGCATCCCCACCATGGGCCATGTTGTGAACCGGAAGGTACACCGCCCGCTGCCGAAACACAGGGGCTGAGGGCACGCACAGAGATTCGGGGCTGATTGAGGGACCCCGAAAGAATCGATGTGGAGGGTGACATTTTAGCCACATATTGACGGAGAAGAAAGAGGGAAAGACTGGAGGACCAGGTGAGGCCAGGGGACGAGAGGTCTTAGGGAACACTCTAAGGAGGGTGAATTTATTCTCAAGGTCTCCGAGGAGATGGACAGTGACTATTTTTAGACGAGAGGAGGCATGACTCAATCTGTACTTTGGGGAAGCAGCCAAAATGCCACAGTCACAGAGGCTTTGGGTAGAGAGGTCCCTGCGAAGGAAAAGTATCTGGAGCTCATCGCTTGGGCCTATTCCAGGCACAGGCTCTTGTTCGCTTTGCAGCCATTTGCTGAGCATCCCAGATCTGCAGTTTCTGTGTGCAAAATTAAAATAACCGGTGTATGGGACAAATGTAGTGATTAAATTGTGACAAAGCACATAATAGGGGCTGATACTTGGATAATATTTATTCTGGGTTAGCTGCTGTTTCCCATTTCCATCATCATTACCGTCTGTGTTAGAGAGTGAACGATCAATTAAGATGCGATTACTCACATCCAGCAAATACATAGGAAGACCAGAATGGAAAAAAAACGCCCAAAGTATGAAGAGAGGGCTTACCTTGTCTTCACTAAAATATGTAACACTAGCCCCATTCCATGCCTGTTTTGCACGAGAACTGGGAGGCGCAGACTGGTTGCACTCCATGGGGACAAGCTGCAACGTGCTTCCAGCCCACGCCTGTGCCCAGCGCCACATGCCGAGATGCCCAGCGTGGCTGCCCAGGGCCCGTGGACCGGGCGGCTCATGGATGTGTGCTGAATGCATGTGTATGTCATCCCCCCTCCCTTCCGAGGGTGCAAGTAGGGAAGGCAGTCCCCTGAAACCACCCTGACACCCACACCCCGTCAGACGCTGGGACGGGGCTTTGATCCGTTAACTGAGAGTTCCCAGCACCTGGATAGAGGTAAAAACAGGCCTCGCTGGATGCCAGCAGAGATCACAGGGCTTATCGAGGTGTTTTTCGGCTTTTTCATCCCCACTGGTATCTGGGTCAGATCGGCGATGTGGAAGCTTCCAAAGTGGACAAACCAGTGAGAAGCGAGTGAATGAGCCCTTTTACTCCCAGGATGGGGTTTCCAGGGTAGTTCCAGAATCAGAAAAAGCCTGCGATGTAGGATGTTAGCACTTCCTCCGAGCCTGGGCAACCAGGGATCAGTTCAGGTCTGCACTTACCGGGGTATGAGGGCCGCTCCCTGCGGCACCAGGCTGAGTCCTCTGGGGTTGGTGCCGAGGCTTCAGGGTACTGTGTCTGCGTCCCGCCCTCGCAGCACTGGGGCGGGGGTGGCTTTGGCGCTGCCCTTCTGCCCCTGGGCGTTGTTATTCCACCACCCAAGTCAGCAGAGGCGCAAATCTCAGAGCTGCAGCCCCTCGGGAAGTTTGTGAGTCGCAGGGCCCTACTTGCCTACGTCCTCAGCAACCAGGGGCAATGACTGCTTCTCCGGGCCGGGCACTCTGGGTGAAAACGCTCCTTTCCAGGCTGCGTGTGCGGGATCGAAGCAACGCTGTCCGCATTGAACCGAGTTCTGGGGCCACAGGAGCGACCGCGGACGCAGGAGGAGCCTTCGCAGCAGGGCGCGCAGAGCCTGTGCGGGGCAGTGATGGCGAGCGCAGGACTCCTGACCGGGATGCTCCAGGGGTGTCCTGCCCAGGAGCAAGCATGTCCTGAAACACTCTGGCATGTTCTTTATTTCAAAGTGTAACAAGTCCCGGTTCGACGTGTTGAAGTGTTTTCTCACTGGATGCAATCTTCCCAGAACCTGAGATCACCGCGCCCCGCACCGCCCACACCCGCGCCGCAGGTGGGATTCCTGCTCCCCTCCCAGAGACGTGGGCATCCACCAGGCGATGGGGAAACAATTGCCGTAGTTCTAGAAAATGTTTTTGAGGCTAAAAAACAAGTGAGTTATAATATAACTTGCCTCTTCTTCAATAAGCTACTCAATGTGTACTGGTGGAGAGACTACACAAAATGTATCAACAGTTAAAGATGGACTCGGTGCAGGGTGGGCGAGGGCGATACCACAGTTACAGGGATGCGAAGTTACAATGTTACCGGAAAATGGATCACAAGGGCTTGGGACGATCAGTCCGTAACCGCAAGAAAAACAAATTCAGAACAATTTGCTGACCAGGCCTTTGAAGGGCCGGTCGGAGCCCCTTAACACTCCCTTCTACTTCTTGGTGCCCGGGAAACGGAGCAATGTGCACACCCATGACACTCTCTAGGGAGTCCCCCCCACCTCCCCCAGAGGGGCGCACACTGACCGCGCACGCGCTGTGGCCTCAGGGGCCTTTCCATCCTGTGAGGGAGGCAGAGTGGGAACCACCTGGCGGGAGAAAGAGCCGGGTGATGACAGAGCGGAGGCGCGAGCCCTGCGTCCTCAGAGGCCACGGAGGAAGGGCATCGGGGCTGGAGCTAAACGAAAGTCGCGGTGTGGGTGGCGAGGCCCATTGATAGGCTTCCCCCCAAAGCCCATTCCTGTGGCGGGGCACTTTCGCAGCATCACCCAGAGGGTCTAGCAGCGCGTCCCTTCTGATCCAGACCCTTTACTTCCAGGGACTGAGCCCAAGGAGAGGGATGCGCTGGTTCAAAATGTTCTCCTCGTAGTGGGTTTATTGTAAAGTTTATCAAGATATCAGAAACAACATCAAACAGCCCCCCTGGGCACTTCCTGAGACATAATGGCGTATGCATTCAATTTGGCAGGACATAAAACTCACAAATGATGTGTATTCATGTAGAGAGTAACAATCATCTCTTAAAGAGAAAAACGTAGGTTTTTAAACCGCATGTAAACAGGCATGCTGTTTTATATCTACCTACACGTATCTCTACAGGGAAACATTCAGAATATTAGATGTGCTACTCATTTATTATTATTATTAGTATTTTGCTTATCTACTAATACTAATTAATTATGGGAAACATTCCTTCAGGATGTCACTTCGAGCTGGATCTCTCTGAATATTCTTTTGTACTGGTGAATGTTTTTAAGTATAACATTTAAAAATGGATATTTTTATCCAATTTGGTGCAACTTTATTTTAACAGCCTCCACCTTTCCTCAAAGGTGCTATTACTGAAGGTCGCCGTTGGACAGTGGTTTACCTTGCAGCTGACGTAGAGGCAGGGGCCGCGGAGGAGACTGGCCAGAACTGTGGCCTTCACGGGGCTCGGCCTCACTCGCATGTCTGTGGATAGTGACGTCCATTAAAAGAAGGCACATACACATAAGTGTTCATTGTGTCATCACCGGCTTAGCTCTGTCACGCTGAATAAGGAGAAGTCACATCGTGAATTACTTTCCTCAACTCCGCCCATCCACGTTGATTCCAAGCGATGACCATTGGTGGCGTCTAAGCCACTCTGCCCTCCAGGTGTGATGTGGGCAGGTACCGGAAGCCACCGTGCATCTACTGTCCTTGCCCTCCACGCACAGGTGACCGGTTCTGGAAAGGCAGGCAGCCCTGAGCAGGCCCTCCCTGGCTAAAGACAACGTGGTACATGCGTACATACGCCTGAAAACAGGACACACTTCCGGGTGTCAGGTGAGCGAGTTCTGGGGCTGATGTGTGGCGCGGTGGCGATAGGTGACCACTCCGTCTCGTGTCCTTGAGATTCGCCAGGAGAGCAGATTTCCAGTGTTCTCAGCCCACACGCACGCACAGGTGCCTAAGCTGATGGATGTGCTACTTAGCTCTGCTGGAGCACCTATTTCACCGGTGATGCCCGTACGAAATCATCGCATTGCACACATGAACATGTACATTTTATTATCATTATTCAGTAAATAGGGGCAGCATAAAGTGGAAACAAAGTAATGTTTTAAAATAAGTCAATTAATGGATGAATCAGAATGATTGAACAACGAAAGAGTCAGTAGGCAGGTTGTCCTTAAAGGACATATGTAGCATCTCTAGGATCTCACGTCCTGGGCCTGTGTGACTTGTTCCTCAGCCCAGCATTGAAGAGACACCTCGTCAAATGAGGCTGGGGGCAAGCCTCGCCGTGGCCGAGTGTGCGCCGATGGTGTGCGGTACGCGGGCCAAGCCTACAGACTCACGGGTGCGTGAGCCAGAGACCCAGGCTTGTGCGACTGTCTGCCCTGGTGCCTTGCACATCTGGAACATAGGAGGGAACCGCTACAGTTGGAAAAATAATGAGGCAGTTTTCTCCTCATCAGTGTGAGATGTTAAAATGTTTGGAAACTTAGAACATGGTATGTGCATATGTAGATACATGCAGACGTACATACAGTGTATAATGTACAGATATGACATTATATGCCATAGATCACACATAACATGCATGTATCCGTGTGTACACCTGTATGCATGTGTGTGTTTGGATGCAATCATCTCATCCTGCATCAGTCTGCAGCTAGAGGCAGCACGGGTGTGGGCACGGAACCAGAACCTAGTGGGGTACAGAGAGTGGAAGGGATGCTTGAGGGGTGCCAACAGCACCTGGCCTGCAGCAGTATGTGTGACTGTCCCCACAGACAGGGCCCGAAGGTTCAGGAGAGTTGAGTCAGTGCCTGTGGTCACCCAGCAGGGAAGGGGTGTGACTGAATTTGCATGCAAGTCCAGCTGATGTCAAAGCCTGCATCTGTAATGACTGTAGGGTCCCAGGCATGTGCCCCTGAGGCAGAAAGAGTGGGGCGCTGCCCCGAGAGACTCAGGCTGCTCCCGGCCTTGGTCTGGAGCCTGAGTGCAGAGGGAGCGTGCTCTCCCTGATGGCTCCTGTGACATAAGGGGACCCCACGTGCCCTGACAGCCACAGGCCAAACCCAAGGGCTGCATGTGCTTGTGTGAGGCTGACCTGGCTTTGCAGCACCTGGATGGTGTCCCAGACGTGCCTCAGATTCTGATGGTGCCAGTGTCAAAGCCGCCCCCCTTGGTCCCTGAAGAGCAGCCTTAGAGAGCCCAGCCCTCCCTCGGGACAGACGGCAGGGGGGGGGGGGGGTGTGTCTGAGGAGCTGGGCGCCCATTGTTATATTGAGTGGTGGAAGAAGTCTGCTTAAAAAAATGTTGGCTCATCTCAGTCCCTCGAGTGGGGCCAGGATGACACTTCGCTCACCCAAGGACACAGGGAAAGGACACTGTTTACAATGTCTTAGAGAATTCTTATTTCTAAAACTAATACTGAAGAGGAATCAACCAGTGGTGCAGAAAGCCGATGTCATTCCGCACTTTTTCCTGTCCGTCTCGGAGCTCAGCTCCGTGTGTATTCACTGCAGAAACCTCTCTGTGTGATGTCTTTTGTAATAATCAGAAACCACATTGACATGCGTGCATGGCTCGTGCCTACTGCTGACTGTGCTCGGACGCCCCAGTAAAAGAGGGGGTGCAGAAGGCCCCCTTCCTGTCGGCAAACCTCGAGCCTGTCTCCCCAGACAGTCCCTGGATGGCCCACCGCGGGGACTAGAAACCCACCGAGGTCGCGTTCTCCTGGTCACTGACCCAGATGCAGGCTGGTGTGCGGCAACCAAGGTTTTTAACACCAGGCGTTACTTTGTGTGCAGGTGGGAAGCAGGTCCTTCCCACACAAGTGGGTGTGCACCATCCCCCAGGCCAGCAGGGAAAAGTGTCCACTGGCTGAGCCACTTCGTCGCTGGCCTCGCTCCTCTGGGATGGCCGAGGGGCCCAGAGGACGCAGCAGTGAGCGGTGCTGGCAGGCGCTGCCTCCTGACTGTCTTCTCCTATCAGTCGCTGGTCTGAACGGTTTCCCCAGCTTTGTTCTGAGTAATTCCCTGACTTTCCTCCCTCAGCTTCAGAGGATAGGGTTCGCCCCATTCTCCCCCAGTGGTCCTCTCTGCATGACCCTTGGGCTAATTCCAACACCCGATCTACTGACGGCCGGGGCGTGTCTCCAACCTGCTCTCCACCCCCTTGTCCGGGCCGAGCCCCTTTGCCTCGTCTCTAGTAGGTCCCACATCCTCCTGCTCCATCCCTGCCACAGAGGATGTGTCCCTTTCTGCGGTGTCTGGAACGAGGCTGAGCATCGTGGTGCCGGAACCCCCAAGTATGTTCACAAGACAGTGGGTTTCCTGAGCGAAGTGACTCACGACCAGCGAGAAATAGGGCACATCGGCAGCACGTTGTCTGATCAGGGCAGCACATTGACAAAGCCACTTGGCGTTGAGAACACGTCCACAGGAAAAACAACAGAGCTTCTAGGTGGCTTTGTCCCCAAGCTGATGAGGATCACAGGGCGGTTCCATTCCTTAGACCCCTGGGGCAGTTGGGCGGTCCAGCCCTGTGGGAGGTACTCAGGCCTTCCGGCTCCTTGGTCAGCACAGCTAAAGCGCTTTGACCAGAGGAACACCCCCGGTTGGTGACGGCGTTCTACAGACCTGAGGAAGCTGGCTAGAGTCCGAGAAGAGCCCCGAAATGCATTTTAGAAAAGTGCCTCGTGTGTCGGCTCTGTGTTTTTCCAGCCACGTCAGTAAAGTGAATGTGCCGTAGTGTTTCAGAACAAGGGGCTCCCTCCATATTACAGGAGAGAAAGGTGGGGGGCGGGGAGGGGTTAAGTGAGGAGCGGCGTCAGGAACACGGTATAAATAGGATCCTAGCATTTACGGCGAAGCTATTTAGAGCAAGTGGAACAGACTGGCCTGTTCTATTTTGGCTCAAAGAAGGTCATCTCAACTTCAAAGCTAAGTGTCCCATGAGTCCTACATCCATTCCAACTGTTGGCAGAAGCCAAGCCTTGTTGAATCCTTTACAGGAAATGACTTCGCCCGTGGATTAACTGGCTTCTTTGGCGTAGACAGAAAGTGAGGACCACCCACTCCCGTAGGCCTCTCCTCGGGGACTGCCCAGCAGCCTCCCTGTCCGGCTCCATGGGCTTCCTGGCCTAGTTTGAGCGGCTCCGGAAACGACAGGTGTCTCCTGTTCCTGCAGCAGGATGCATCCCTGCCTCTCACCTGGAGGTGTTTTTTCTGCCTCACCAACTCCCTTCGTGTGAGTCCAAGCATCCTAGGTTCACCCGGTTTCTCTGGGCTCTGTCCATCATTTCTAAATGTCCAGGACTTAAAATGTCTCTTGTGTGGTGGCTGTGCAGATTTAGTACAGATTTGTCTGGTCCCTGAGTTCCTCTTTTCTCTTTAAAACGCTTCTGCTCTGGGTCTGAGGCTCGGGACTCCTGCTCCACTCCGGCCCCATGGCGTGCCTCCCGCTCATACAGCTCTTCTAGAAAACCACATGCAGCAGAACTCACCGTGATGCCGCCGAGGGCTGCAGAGGACCTCGGGGGGGGCTTCACTCCAGCAAGGGGAGACGTTCAACTGTTGACGACTGGAGGCACAGCCTCAACAGCCCAGCTTCTCTGAGATGATGAATAAGTGCAGGTTGATGACACGTCCTGTGCCCTCCGTTCTAGACTCTTGAGAGTGGAAAGGGGGCTTTGTCTGCTAAGAGCCTGTCTCCTGTCCCATCGCTGCTGCGGCGGGCGAGCACACACCCGATGGCACCATCCAGCACAGTTACTGGCTTGCAGGTCTAGGAGTTGTAGACCTTCCCAGGCTTGGGCGGAGTAAGACCAACATGTCAGCGGGGGTCTTTCTGGAGAGGTTCTAGCGACTACCCATTCCATGGCCTTTTCCAGCCGCTAGAAACCCCTGGGTTCCTGGGCTCACGACCCCCCCTCCATGGTCAAGGTCAGCAGCCTCAGGGGGATCTCCTCTCAGTGCACCTCCCTCCCCAGCTTCCTTCTGCTCCCTCTGCCTCTCTTCTTCCATCTGCGTCTCCGACTGCAAAGGACTTTTTGACTGCGCTGAACTTCCTGATGAGCCAGGGCCATCTCCCCATTTCGGGATCTGGGACTTCGTCCTACCCACAGAGCAGCCTGTGGCCTTGTGAGGTGATACAGTCACGGGATCTGGGGTCAGGACCTGCGTTTCTGCAGGAGGCGTGGCTTCACGGGGGTCCCGTGAACTCTTTACGTCCAAGTCTCCATCTGCACCATCCACGTGCTCAGTGAACCCACAACGTCACCCACTGGCTCATGTTTAGTCCACTGTCTTCACATTCGTTTGTGACGAAGGGCCATTGACTGTCCAGGAGTGACGTACTTGGTGAGACTTCAGTTACAAAAGTCCGCTCGATGCACATCACCTGGGCGTCTCCCTGCCCAGTGCGTTCACAAACTGTCTCCTCGTTCATGCTACATACAGCAGGGTTAGCCAGCCTGGCCCATGCGCTAAGAATGAATTTTATCTTGGTGAGTGGTCCAAAAAAAATCAGAAGAAAATGATATTATGTAACCCAGAAAAAGTAAACAGTACAAACTTCAGGGTAGATAAGCAAAATGTTCTCGAAACCCAACCACACCGATTCCGGAGCTGGGCTTGCACAGGGTGGAGCTGAGCAGCTGAGCACACTGTGGCCAAAACCCCTCAAATTTTTCTCTCTGGCCCCTTATAGCTGAAGTTATAACGTGGATTTCAGTGCTAGATATTTCAGTCGATAAAAGGCAGGTGAGCTGCATAGACTGGGTTGCTGAATCCGGAACTTACTTCTCTCGGCCTTAGTATCGGGCAAAGGAGTAAGTGACCCATTTCTAACAGGATCTGTAGCTTTATCTCCCCAGGACAAAAGGGGGGGCAGGGAGCTTTCTGACAAAAGGCTAGAGTGTGGGAATGACTCTGGGAACCAGTCAGTGGCACACAGAAGCCCCAGCAAGCAGGCAGTGCTGAGGAGCCTGTTCCTCCTACACCAGATTATTTCCAACAGGGTATTAGCACCATCACGATTGGTTACAGTCAAGGTCTGGCTTTGAACTTCAAATGGATACTGCTCATTTCTAAACCTGACATCAGAAAGCTCGGCCGCACATCTGTCTGAGGCTGCTGTTCCTCAGGTGGTGAAGGAGAAGGGAGAGGCTCCTCCCAGCCACCCGACCCCAGCGACCCTGGGCCGGGAATGTGCTCTCCCTCTGGCCCAGCCCACGCAGGTACCCCCAGGGCTCGGCTACAGCTGCCTGCTCAGCATCTTACACACCTTCCACACTCACGAGCATCGTCTCGAAAATAGATTTGTGAGCAGAGATGCCGACTAATTGTGTGAGGCCTGGCCACACATAAGTAACATTAGAAGTGTGCTTCCAGGACATTCACACGCACATCTGTGTGACTGCTTCCACGGAGGTGTTTTCGAGTCCAGGTCACAGGCAGGAAGACTCAGGTTCAGGAAGACAGCCAGCTATACGGTGACTCAGCAAGTGCGAGCACGTCACCGGAGGCCTGCCTGCTCCCAGCCCAGGGACAGTCGTGCCACCGGCCAGGGGGCAGTATGGCGGCACCTCTCCCACCAGCCCTTTGCTCCCTGAAGAGGCATGGACTCCTTGGTGCTGACACAGGTCCAATAAGAGGACGTGAATGACTGGACTTTATCTTCCGACAGCTAGACTTCCCCTTGTGAAGCGGGCCATCTTTTTCTGCCCAGCCTGAGCAGAGACTGAGCGTGTCTGATGCGGGAGAGGTTTGGTCGTGTTTAAACACTCTTTCCCTCAAACGCAACTTCATCCGGCTTTCGGTCTCTGCTGGTGCTGGCCCTGGCTGTGGGCTCAAGTGGTTGGAGCGTTGTCAATACACAAGAGGTTGCGGGTTTGATTCCTGGTCGGGGCCCATGCCGAGGTTGTGGGTTCCGTATCCGGTTGAGGCACATGAGAGAGGCGATCGATCAGTGGAGGTTTCTGTCTCACATTGATGTCCAACCCCCCTCTAAAATCAACAAACCTATCCTCGGGTGAGGGTTAAAAATTGTTTTAAAAAAATCTCTACCAGTTCTTGTCAGCAGCCTCATAGACACCCCCGCTCATCGTGGCAGTGGGAGGGGCCCCGCCGTGAACCCTGGTGCATGGCGCTCAGGACTGGGCGTGCTATTCATTCAGCGTGAGAACGGTTTACTTGAGTCTACTTCTGGCAAAAGAGTCGCCAAGGGTTCAAATCATAAAGGGCAGAATTTTATCCTTTACTAGTTTCTTTACCTCCGAGAATTCATTATGATTGAGGTTCTGATGGAAAAATAAAAAGAAATGGAAAGACTGTTTTCTCATTGATGGGTCACTAATGGCAAGGAATCGAAATGTCAAATATTTGTGACAGCCTTCCTGCCGTCACGAATAAAGGTAGCATTTGCAGGTGGGGGAGAGAAAGTTTCCCGAGTCACTCCGAGGTTTAAACGCAGCTAATAAGTGACTCTGTTTGAAGCATCTCGAAGCCAAGGCTGCTCCGTCGCCTGTGGAAGCGGTCTGATGTGGGACGTTTGCCCTCTCGGTGGCTCACAGGAGCATCTGCTCTTCCTTCTCTTCCCCAGGCTGACCGGCATGAACCTCCCCTCCCCTGTCATCAGCAGCAAGAACTGGTTACGACTGCACTTCACCTCCGACAGCAACCATCGGCGCAAGGGATTCAACGCTCAATTTCAAGGTAAGAATGCTCCAGCTTATAAGGAAAAAAAAACAGCAGAAGACCTGCTGGTCCTTTCCAATCCTGAAGTTTTAGCGTTCTCGGGCTAAAAATAGGGCAAGAGATATATGCTTGAAAATGCTTTCTAGCTCTTTAAGAACAGTTAGCATTAGAAGTGCCATAGTTAAAGCCTACCAACTTCTGACCAAGCCCTGTTACTGTGATGTATGCAGTAGGTTTTTCTCATTTTGCTGGAGTTATTGCTAAGTTTTAATCAGTAAGTATTGACTAGCATTAATTTTAATTTCCACAGCCCTACTGATAAATATCCCAGTGGTCTCTTTGTTTTTTTTACCCACACCTAAGAATGGCCTAGCACACAGTCTGCGTGCAAATGCGTGAGCGCACCATCATATCACTTAGTTCTAAAGCTCACTCACACTCCACAAATCCGGTTACCTGAGTCCGCGGTCTACGTACAGACGAACCCCAAAACAGGAATGCTGGCAGAGTCTGTAGTTGGTTGTACATAGGGCTGGTTCTGAGTCGTTCTCTTTGTACCCCATTCCTCACGTTTACACCGGTGTGGTGCTGCCTCATTTCCTGCATGTTTCCGATCATCAATAACCCATATCGATACCGTGAAAAGAATTCCATCCATTAAGAGGTCCGTTGATAGCAGCTCCACTTTCATTCACAAATAAAGCAGCAGGACTGCGTTAAAAACTGGGGAAGTTTCCCAAGCAAACTCCTCTTGTACCCCCAAAACAGGACCCCGAGGATGTCAGTTTTAAGGCAGCATCCTCTGACATGTGTGGCCAGGCCCCCAAATAACATTAAATGTCCCCCACACTCTGGAAACTGGGAGGTTGGAAGGGCTATTTGTAAGCGACGTCCATGAACGGCAGCGCACAAACAGAATTCACGCCAGCCACCCAGGGAGATCTCAGTGATGTTCCCACAGATCGATCTGACTCACACCGAGAATGCCAGTCGACTGGCCGCATGATGAGGCAGGTGAGTGCAGTGAGTGAAGTGGTGTCTGAAGCACTGCCTGGTCGTCTGCAAGGGTCCTGATGACTTGATTGGCGCTGACACACAGAAGAATGTCTAGGTGTCACCCCCAAACCCTGACCAGAGCAATCAGCATCGGCGCAGGTGATTGCGAGAAAGGCAAAAGGTAGAACATCAGATCTGAAGGCGCTAGAAATTGGTAGATATGAGAAGCGTACCAGGTGACGGAAAATCGCAAGGGCTTAAATGCGTCAGCCCTTGATTTTAAAAAGAATTTGGAATTAAAATGGTGGGTAGAAACATTTGTCCATAAGCCCAAAGAAATAAAAAGATGCCCACACATAATGTAGGGTAGACGTGGCTTAGCAACAATAGATTAGGAACCTCTGCTGGCTCCCTCTGAAGTTCAGCCCAAGGCCTATGGTGCGGGCGACTGCCTGCCACGTATTTTTGTCCGCACACCGGCCTCCTCGCGTGGGTGGTACCAGGCTTCTGACCATGTCTTAGCAGACTGGATACAGAAAGCTGGGTTCATCTGGAAAACCAACCGAACAGAGGGCAACCAGATGTTGACAGGAAATACTCCAAAGAAGGCCCGAGGTGCTTCCAAGGAGGGTGGGACTTCCAGGCAGGAAGGCATTAGTCACATCGATCGATCGTCGGGGCTCCACAGGGCAGAGCCACCACCTAGGAAAGGGAGCTACAAGGCCCCCCTGCTGAATGCAGAATGCAGAACGCACCTGAGGGCAGCAGAGGGCAGGAGGCAGAGCTCCTTTGAAGTTCAGCTCCAAGGCCACTGGGTAAGAAGGGCCTCTTTGAGTCCCTACCAGCCCCACACTGACCACGTCTGTGTAAGATGCCACCCTGACTTTGCAACCAGGAGGCCTCCGGTGTTTATTCTGGGGGGCTGACCGGGGAACCTTCAGGGCTTATAGGAAAAGCTTGTGTTCACTGGTCTTTCCCGCCTGCCCCAAGCGCCAGGGAGCCCCAGTTGGTGCTGCGCTTTTACTTCAACTGGACCAAACGAGGGACGAGAAAACACTATTGTTACTACCGGCACAACTGCAACAACAACAACAAAAGCCCGGATGATGAACATTCTAGAAAACCCACAAGAACAACAGTAACAACAGTAGTGAAGATTTACAAAGTTTTCCTCAAATGCTGCTTCAATATCCACGCAAACATTCTGCCCAAGAATCTGAATCTTGGGTCATTTGCAGAAAACCCGCGTTTCTACGTCCGCGGCCATTGCAACATCACTGTAGCCACATTTGTCACTTGTGGTTCCTCCCGAGAATGTCCAAGTCCCATCTGCGTTACTTGGACAAAATCTGGCTGCAGGTCGTGCGGGTTCCCTGTGAAAACTCTTGGAAAACGCAGCCCCCTCTGATGGCTTCTCTCCGAGAAACTGCCTCTCTGTCCGAGGGCCATGCTGGCATCCAATTTCATAACTCCAGAAAAACCCAGAACCCACTCATTTGACCATGGTGCGCTTCTGGGTCACAGAAACAACCACCACCGCAAAATATCTTCCTTCTGTTTCATGACGTCTTCGACTTTTATCGTTATTCCCCGAATCTTGCCCTTTCTCCTTCAGCGTTTCTCTCTTTGATTGCCCCAACACATTTTGCCAAAAGTAGTCATAAAGGTTTATTGACCGGAACACGGCTCTACAGCTGCTCCTCCTAAAACACGTTCACTTTTAAAACAGCATCGTGCCCAGAAGCACCAGCAAACGCAGGACGGCTCACTGGATGGACTTGCAGTATCTGTGAACATACCGAGGTCTCGTGGAACCACAGATTTATGGAGGGCACCTTATTTTTCTTTTAAATCAGCGGAAATTGAGCCCATTCTTCCTACGCTGCCTCCAGCATTAATTACAATTAAATAATCACCTTCTTAGCGCCGTTTGCCATCTAGACGTTTTCGACATCTACAAGTCGGGTTTTTGAAACATAAATTAACCCTGACCCACGGATGCCGCTGCACTGTGAAGTGGCCATCTACATGTTGAACTCATTTTATGTATGTTTCCCTGGCTGTTTATAAAGATACAGTTTTCACGTGGATTTCTGTGACTGATAAATCACTTTGGAAGTGTGGGTAGGTAGTAGAGTTCCCACTCACAGGGAGAGCGCCCTGTCTCATAAATCAAGGGCAAACCTGACCGTGGGTTTAAATCTTGGGTTGACATAACTAATTAGCTTTCCTTTTAGGCGACGGTTCTGCGGAGCCATTGATTTTCCATTTTGTTTGAAATGAAGACCTTCATAGAAAATGGAGACTTGCATGCTGTTGAAAATGGATTCTGGAAAATTAGGGGCTTTATCTCTTCGGATTAATTAGAATTTAGATATGGCGGATGCATCCCCCGTGCCCCTGTGCTCACATGCTCCGCATCCTAGGATGCAACTGCCAAAGCCCCACCTCAGAGGTGACGGAGAGGCCTGGGTCCCAGGCGATAGGTGGGTGTCCCTCTCTCCCTTTAGAACGGCATCTCTGCAGAATGGTGAGGGCAACGATCTAGAACCCAGAAGGCACTCAACTGATGTATGTTGAAGAGCAGAAGGGAATCTGCGTGGGCTTCCAAGGCCTCGGGGACCACGTGTGCAGAGCCCGTGAGAACCCTGTAGGTGGCACTCTGATGCACTCTCCAGCAGTGGACACCCCCACTCTCCACCCAGGGGACCTTTAGATAGGGGTGGACAGGTTAAATTCTCTATCCATCCGAATGAATTCATGAAGTCCAGTCTTACAACCTCTAAGTAATTCCTGAAACCTCTAAGCCTCTAAAAGAAAAATAGTAAATATGAATTCACTCAAATCAGTAACCCACACCACTTCCCCTAAACACCTACGTGACATTCCCTGAGATCCAAAGAGCTGTGGGGAACGCTCGCGCCTGTCCAGTCCATCACCCTGAGAAGAGCCCGCTTGGGTTTTGAGCGGACGGCTGTTGGCCTCGACATCTTCATTAAGAACTTATTATCAGCCAATATCCTTTCCGCCTCCTATGCCTTGCTCCTCACTCTGTGAAGTAAGAATAACAGCGCCTGCCTCCTGAGTCACTGTGGACGGCTAATAAATGGAAGGGAGGTGTGCCAGGCGCTTTGCAGGCTGTGCCGGGTGTGAGAGCGTCCATCGCCGCCCGGGACCCCGCCCCCAGCCCGAGGATCCTTCAAATTCAGGAAAGTGCTGTGTCTGTTCTAGTGAAATAGTAAATAAAAATGAAAATAAAAACAACTTGGTCTGCACACAGCAATAGGAGTGAATCTCACAGGCTCACATGGAGCGAAGGAGTCAGACACAGACCAACCCACCGTGGGGTGCACGTGAGTGGAACTCAGGGATCTGCAAAGCCCGTTACTTACAGGGTGTCTGTTCCTGAGAAAGAGAGCAGGGTGTGCCCAGGCATGTGTTTCTATACATTACAATTTTAAAAGTGTTTTAAAGGATGGTCAGAACAATTCGCCTCCCCCGCAAAGGACACATTTTAAAGAAAACTTTCTTGCCCATGGGACCAGACAAAAACACCTACAGGCTCCTCCACAGTGTCCAGCTGCGGAAGGTCCGACTCTGGGGATGCCAGGTGCTCCAGCCGCGGAGGGTGCCGGGAGCTGGGCAGCCGTCCAGGCAGCCCACCCCTGGCAGGGCCAGGGGGTAAATATGGCAACGCTGTGTCATCCTCTCCAGCTCGTTTTCTCTCCTGACGGGCGAACTGCCCCCACTTTCCAATCACAGCCCCTTCCTTTGAGGAGCAGTGATTTATCTTTGCATGAGTGAAATCCTGGGGACAAGAGTGACACTTGACGGCAGCTGGGCGCCCTGGCAGCTCCATCCGTTTTCCCTGCGGAGCCCGGGAGTTGCAGGAGGTGACAGGCAGAGATCACAGGTTGGGGACGCAAAGTTCTGTCCCCAACCTGTGTGAATAAGTGAACCTATGTGTGAACATATATGTGTGTGAGTGAAGGACAGCATGAGGGCCGAGGCGTCCACCCCTGGGGAGGCAGAGAGAGATGGGAGAAGTGGCCAGGCGTCCCAGGTGGGAAACATTTGGGGTGGAGACAGCACCCCTGCAGGAGCACCCTAAGCTCAGACCCTGGAGCTTGCAGAGGTGCGGATCTGACTGTGGCCAGGGGACAGCCCACCATAAGTGCCAGTCCCAGAGCCAACGAACACCCGGAGACCTGGAGTGCTGAGCGAAGCAGGTGCACGGGATAGTCCTGCGGCATCTTGCAGGGGGGCAGGGCTGGGGAGTGGGGGTGGCCATGGGCTGACTGCATTGATTTGAAGCCGAGGGCATGGCCTCCGAGGCTGTGCATGCAGAGAAAGTTGTCCACCCCTGTTGAGCACCCCTGCCAGCTGCACCGGCTGCCGAGGATGCGCCTCTACACCCGAGCATCCCTTTCCCCGCCGCGGGAGGGCGCGCCTCATCCCCGAGTCTATGTGCAGGTCGCCCGGGTTGCTTGCATCCTTCTCGCAGACCCTGGCCGTTTGCGGTGTCCAGTCCCCCAGGCGGAGGGCACAGCTGAGCCGGGGGGTGGGGCGAGCAGAATGGGGCGCTGCTCCAAGGGGCCACCTGCCTGCCGGGCTGGGGCTGGCTCCGAGGATGCCCAGCACTGGGGCTCCCGTTTGACAGACGCATTTGGCCCCCAAACCTCACCTTGCTGAACCCATGCTGAACCCCGGGCTGGCTGTGCAGCGAGGGCTCCCGGGCTGTCCCTGCCCACTCTGCAGGAGGCGGTGCAGCAGGTGTGCTTGGGGGGGTGTCTCTCAGTGTGTTAAGAAACCATAAAGGTAACAATTCATTCTGAACAGCTGTGTGGAGCCCACGAGAGAGGACGCTTGCACTTCAGGAGTAATGCGTCCTCCGAGAATACGCTTGTACTTCACGAGTCATTCTTTGACTAGACGTTCGAGGTGATTTCTTACCTATGTTGAAACAGGAGAACACATGTCTTAAGAAAAGTATGCAATTATGGTCGTTAGAGATGTGAAATTAGCAGCTAGACATCTCACCTCGAGGCAGCCCTAATGGAGCAAATGATCTTCCGAATTTGTTCCGGACTCTTAATTTGATGTATGTTCAGGTATTGATTTATTTAAAAATTGCATTTAAAATATGAATACACGATAAACTGCGCCATTATATATAAAACCACTTAAACTAAAGCCTTCCTTTCTCTGAACTTCTGCTTGTCTGAGACTCACATTGGCGACTAGGAGCCAACAATGTCACTCAGTAAATGACAGCCATTTAAAACAGATGAATATGTGGTCACAGCAGGTGGATGTTATATTCTTATGCTTGAAGAATATAAAAGCTTCGGAGGGTTATTATCCCCTTGGTGAATTGTCTTGCTACATTTTTTATTTATGAGATAAAACAAATGATTCCAGCGTTCAGGTGAGGGACCCCTGGCTATCATCATTTTTCAGGTGTTTCTCTCCTGTGGCAGCTGAATCAGTCAGATCTACAGGCTGTGGTTCGTGTTTATTTGCTAAATTTCCACATTCACCTCTTGTGGGCAGCCTGTGCTTTGCGGTTTAAGCACCACCCTATACAGGGAATGTTCCGGGAGGCCGCCCACCAGCATTGTCCGCATTCACAGGGAGGGTGAGTCATCACAGTGGGACTTCTCTCCGTCCACTCCAGCCACTAGGTCAGTGAGCAGCCGAGGTTTGGGCTCACCCAGGATGCAACCTGCCCCAGGAAGTCATACGTAGCTCCTCAGAGCTGTGTGGAAGCCAGGAAGTGAGAAAACGCACAAGCCACGTTGCTTGTCCTCTTAGTCACTGCGTCAGCATATTCAAATTGAACAGTGACACTATGGCTTCTCATGACATGTCATCCAACGCATGGTAATGATTTGCATCTTAAGAATATAAAAATCAGATACAGCTGGCATATTGTAAGCACTGGATCTAGAAAATGATTAATAGCTCACTGTCTCTGCCTTCAGGAGTGCACAATTTAATTAGTAGCTCTCAATGTACATTTGGGTCAGATGCCCCGTTGGAGATTTAATAAAAGTTATGGCCTCGTCATACGTACTAGATTTCACAAGCATTTCCCATGAACTTCATGTTTGCCTGAAATCCCGGGGGTCACAGCTGGATTTCAGGGTAAGACTTCTGTGTATTTACCCAAAATACAGTTAGAACGCTTACTTTTAGTGAGTGGTGTGTCCTAGAAGACTCGCTGTGTAGAAAGGGGACAGGTACAGGGAAGACGGGTCAGGAGATGTGGCGGTTTTGACAGGTGGTTGGTGGCAGAGTAGGCAAAGAATGGGCTGTGCGTGGACGGGAAGCCAAGGGAAGAGGGGGACAACTGAGCCTGAAATGGCCATCTGAGAGGTGACAAAGGATCAAGGGAAGAGCACTTAGAAAAAGCTGACTTAGTGTTGGCATTTGCAGATGGTGGAAAAGTCTGTGCTGGCTAAAATGTGACAGACACGATAAGGGACTCGAGCTACGTCGTGGGGAGAAGAGGTGGGGAGGAGACCTGGGCAGGGTTTGACCCTACAGAGAGGGCATGGACCTTAGCACGGCCTTGCCACAGATCGGTTCAGGGGCTAAGGGCACTCGGCCCTTTCTGCAGACGACTCTCGGTTCACAGAACGGCAGTCCGGGTGGTGCTCAGGCCCAGCTCAGAAGTTTAGGAAGCACTTCCTGTTTTCATTAGGCAAGAAGTCTCCCGTCTGCAGATCTGACTCCCCAGAATAATTCAGGGTTTAGCAGAGAGTCATGCTGTGGCCATACCACACGGATCCTGGGTGTGCGAAATGCGCCCGCCTGCTGACGCTGGAAAACACACAAATGAAAGCCCATTTTACGTGCTGAGACATTGTCACCGGTCATGGAAAGTGTATTGTGAGAGAGGTGCCTGGGGAACTTGGATTAGAAAATGGAGCCGTGTCAACCCTCTGGTGACAGCATTGTCCTTCCTCATGGTCTGCTGTCGGGGCTCCTGGAGGTGTCTGGGCGCCCCCTCAGCCACATGCACCCTGCTTTCCCATCTGTCCTCAGATGCTGGCCTGACAGCCCTGCCGCGTTTGCTGTGAGGTCTTACCTTCTCAGTGTCCGCGGTTCCTCCCGCCCGTAGGCGGGGACCCGAGTAAGGTTCTGCCTGCCCCTGTGCACCCCTCGCCCCAGGCCGCTGTCTCCCAGGACGGCCTTGCCCAGGGGGCACCTGCAGCTGGAGCACAGGGACCTCTGCAGATGGTTGCGTTGGCTCTGTCCTCTTCCCCGCTGCCCCTCACTGCAGTTCCCCAAACTGGTCTCCGCACCGTAGCCCCAAAGCCCAGCAGGTCCCTCCTCATCCTCCCGGCTTCAATGGGAAACCTCCGCCCTCTGCATTCTGCCAGCCCATGGCTCATGTCCAGGCTGCTGACCGGCGGGGTTCCCAACTGCGGACAGCAGAGGTGGGTGTCCCCTGCCATCCTAAAAGCACTACGCTGTCAGAAGCAGTGCGGCAGGATGTTATCTGCGGACGGTTCAACATCAGTATTTGAAGTAGAAATCTGTGGATGCGTGTTGATGTGGGTGAGCTTCGCACGACCACCTTCCAGGGCTCATGGGGGAGGTGAGAGCGGGACCCTGAGACCGAGCCAGCCCAGCTGTGCCTCTGCAGTCGGCCCTTACCCCGGAGCGGGCGTGGGATGGTTAGTATCGGCGTGAGGACCACACGTTCCTCTTTAAAAACTTGCTCTCGGAGTGCTCCTTGGAGAACTCCACTTGGGTTACACTTTCCTTAACCCACAAAGTGGCTCAGAACCCGGGTGCTGAGTCCTCACTCAGCTGGAATAATTGACGTTATGACTGAAACCCTTTGAAGCAGCAGTTGCTGTGGGAGCTGAAATCATGTAAAATTTAAATTTGGCGTCATTGCCACCTTTGCTGCATTTCCTTTCCCTCCGACAAAGGAGCGTTTTGTAAATGCTTCTATTTTCTGCAACTTCTTTCGTGTTTCGTCGACTCCTTCAGTGGCGGCCAGGAAGGTCCAGGATTTTCATTACGGGCTCACTGAAAATAGAGCAGGGCTCCGCCATCAATTTTTCTGTGGATTTTAGAGAAACGCCATCACTGCCCAAAGAACGCTGTCACCACGACTTACCTCATGAGAGCCTTCGACACGCCCGCCTCTCGGAATTGCCCCTCACGTAAAAAGCATCCGTGTTCTTTATCGCTACACAGTGGAAGGTACTGTAGCCTTGTACTCCTTGATCTGAGCTGGCTACGGAATCCACTGCTGTAGTCCTGACACGCGCGCATTGGCACCGAATACTTTAAAATAAAATGCACACTGCCCCACCCCGAGTCTGCTTAGTGCCATTTGTTCAAACCTCATATGATTTGCAATTTTCTGTGCCCAGGCAGTTCTATTTTCAAAGTCGTTTCTTGTGAAATGAAGTTTTCACTTGGATGATTACACCTCAGGTCTTATTTCATTAGCTAATTTTAATCTGATTACTTCTAGGCAGGAAGCTTATTATTTTGCTTGTTTATATGTTTTTCCAGCAACAGGTATTCAAGAAATGTGTAAAATACTTTGTGCATTTTGACTAGAGTTTAAAAGATGGGTATTGAAAAGTACAAAGAAAATAACGGAAAATAAAACTCATTGAACTTCCAGGAAAATGTCAGTTTTTCTGGTTGGAAGATCAACGTCATCTCCTTTGTTCCTCTGGAAGTTAGATCACATTTTAAAAATGATGACCAGGAAGTTTATTCCCCACAAGTTTAAAGTCATGCCCCCCCACCCCCAGAAGATCACTCAGGGACAGCACACGTAAAAAGTCCTATTTCAGACAACCTCGATCCTCTGAGACAAACCGAAGCCTCTTCCTGTTCCCTCCCTATGATGGGCCCTGCACTTCCCGACTCGGAATCCAGGATGAACTTGGCTTCACACTTTATGTCTCCAGACCGAGGGTTAGGTACCCACAGGGCTTTGTCTTCTTGTCTTGCTGGGGTAGCCAGGCTCTGTCCCCACCTGTGTGTCACCAGTTCTCACGTCCCGCCTGACATTCCACTTCAGGCCATGGGAACGTGCCTTCTGGCCGGCTCCTGTGTCCACTAGCCAGGGGCAGACGGGAGATTACTAAGGCTTTACAAATTTTCAGGACGTGAAATATTAATGTGACAAAATTTCAAGGAATAAGCGTCCCTTATCGATAGCTGTTTCAGATACAACCATGGCACCCTGGATGGCAGCGTCCCGACACCCACAGGGCTCACAGACATTGTCCAGTCCAATGCCACTGGGTGCGTCTGTCTTTGGAATTGGGCCGATGGCCGGAGTGCCACCCCTTCTGCATTTTCAGATGGATTCATGGGAAGCCACCTCATGTTCCGAAGCTTGTTTTCCTACTTCATGCTGAGGGTGGCTAGTGCCGTTGGAGGGTGTTTTGCCATTTTCTCATTTTCTTTCCCCTAAAGGGCACTGATGAGTCCTCCTGGCTGAGGGACTGATGTCATGATCAAAGTTCAAATTTAAATAGTGGACCGGCTACAGGTATTAGCTTCAGGTATGATTTCAACCCAAGTCTAAAAGCAATGCAAGGCTGATAGCCACCATACATATGTTATGGAAATAATACAGTTGCAGTCATTAAAGCTCAGGCGGTGGGTACAAACACTGTAAGGTGTGCCGAAATGCACACAGTGCATGCAACAGCAACCGGCTCTCTTCAGTGGCATCTGTTTCTCCTCTCACAGCTCGCTCTCTCTGTCTCACTCTCTAACACTGTGTGATTTCAGAGCAGTTTTAGGGTCGCAGCTTATTGAAGGTACAGAGTTTTCCCATACACTCCCCACCCCTTACCCCACAAGTACAGCCCCCCCACCAGCAACACCCACACCTGATGGGACATTTGTCACCATCAGTGAACTGGCACGGACGGACACACCATCATCGCAGGAGGGCCAGAGCGGGTCACTCTGGGTTGTGCGTTCTGTGGGTTCAGACAAACGCACGAGGACATGTGTCCATCATGAGAGCATCACACAGAGTAGTTCCTCTGCCCGAAGCCCCTCGGGGCTCCCTCATTTTTTAAGCGGTGTGAAAGTCATGGCTTCGCCAACCGTATTTCCACATCTACTGGACTTGGGGACAAAAGGACCATGTTTTCTCATACGCACCCGCTAAAGGTACTTATAAGTAAGTGGGCGCATTAGTCTATGACGGAGACCCCAGTAATCACTCAACATTCAAGCATGTGAACACCAGGGAGGGAGTGTGGCTCACTTCCACTTGGTCAGTTTGTCCCCGTGTCCCTCTGCAACCTCCCTCAGGCAATCTAGTCATGTTATAAAAATCCCCCATCAGAGCCCTGGTTGGTGTGGGTACACACTCATTCAGGGCACAGGCTTGGGTTGCGGGCTGGGTCCCCAGGAGGGGGCGTGCGAGAGGCAACTGCACACGGATGTTTCTCTCCCTCTCTTTCTCCCTCCCTTCCCCTCTCGCTAAAAATAAATAAATAAAATCTTTAAGAAATAGTGTAGTAACACCCTGAATAATACGTTTTTAAATATTAACTTAGTACATCAGGACCTAATGGCCACAGGCTCCCTTCTAAAATTTTTCATATTTTTACACAGCTTGTATGAATTCCTGAGGTTATTCACTTTCATATGCATATCTGGGCACGTACACACCCACACAGACTCACACATGTAGACACGCATTCACACAACTATCCAAGTTCATCCTTACAAAATTCTCCGCCACCCGAACCACGCCGTGAGTGAGAGCATGAACTCGGTCACACGTTCCTCGGTTTTACCGCGCTGGGCGAAGTGACGTCAAGCACCATGGGCACCGAAATCTCTTCCAGTCCTGGCGCCTGTGACTTCCAGTCCTAATGGTGAAGCTTTTGGCTTCTTGGGTTCTATCCCTGAAGGTTCAGGTTTTTTCTTTATTGCTTTCATTCTGTCTTTTTAAATTCAGGATCGAACTTTGCTCACACCAGCCATCTAATTAAAAAGGCCTTGGAGGGGAGGGTGGCTGAAACCCAGGCTCCCCAGTCAGTGGCCCCAGCAGGCCCCAGCACAAGGTCACTGTCTTTTGTGAGAGGCACTAAGAAGTTGTATAGATTTCCAGCGAATGTTTTCCATGCATCACTAGTGAGGTTATGGCTCTCTTTGTTTCCTTGGCTAAATTGCTACCCTGAGAAATAACTTGGTCGGGTATAACTTGTTCGTTTTTAATTTCACGGAGAGAGACAGTTCAAAACGCCCTTGGAAAGGCAGCCTCCTCAGCTTATTGGCCCTGAGACTGGAATCCCCAAAGGTTAAATGCCTGCCGGAGGTCTCTTCCAGCAGAACGGGTTTAAGCGCTGGAACCGAGCGCAGCATCCTGCCCAACCTTCGCCCGCGAGGAGGCCCCAGGCAACAGCGCTCAGCCAATCCCGTCGGCCTGCTCCCGAGACTGCCGTTCCCAAGGCAACCGCCCAGGTGCGCCTTCCTCCAAGCCTGCCTGCGGCTTGCGCCAGGAGCGCTCTGCTCCCAGGCCCTCTTTCCCGGGTCGCACCTATGTCTGTTAAATTCCTCTGGTCCCGGGAAGGAAAACTCATTCAACAACCTTAACAAACAAAGACAGTTCCATGTGACCCGGCACCACGGACACACTCCAGAGACCCTGGATGCTGCCCCTCGCATTCAGCGCTCCCTGCGTTTGCCGGTTCTCAGGTGTCTGCGGCTTTAAATCATCCCTGGGCCAAAGCAACCTGTTCGGAGTGGCTTGTTCTGAACCCCTTCCTATGCAAACCACCATAGCATCCGACCTGGATGCAGCCTCTCCTACCTGCCTGGGACCGCAGAGAGCACCGCAGGCACCTGGAAGCCCTTGTTGATGCGCATGCGCGGGTCCCCTCTGCCTACCTCTGCCCTTTCCTGAGACCCAGGCCCGTGGTGGCTGGCGGAGGGCGCCCCTCCTCACGCCCCTTCTCTCTCTGCTTCTCCACATGGGACCCCTCTTTTGCCCTGAGCTCCCCAGGCCCGGAGCAGACTAGAAGTGCTGGAAACAGGATGTCCCCTCCGCCCAGGAGCAGACGGGGCCAGTGGGTAACTCCCCCTGCCTGTGACCCCTCAGAGGTCACTCTGCATGGTGCTCTGGGGGCCCCCAGAAAGCCCAGATGTCCCGAGCAGGGGCCGCACTCCATGAATCTGTTTTCCGTTCTTGTCCCCTTTCCTGTCCCCTGGCTCATGCTTCCCAGGCCCTTTCCCAAATAGATGCCTTGCACCCAGCCCGTGTGGCAGCCCTGTGGGGAGTGGCCTGTCCCCTCTGTCCCGTTCACTCGTTCAGTTCTGCTGGCTGCTCTAACAATCGGGTAGAGGAGAGGCAGAGAAACGGGAGAAAATAATCAAATGCGTCACTTACCGTACATGGGGGTTCCCTGAGAATATGGGGCCCAGGACACCCGGGGCAGCGAAGGCTTCTCTCATGCCCTCGGGAGCTGAGAAGAAAGGGTGGGGTTCTGGTCGGGTCTTCGAAGGGTTGAGGGCCATTCACAGGGAGATGGGGAAGCCAGGGTTTGATCACTTAGGTCCGCTGGGCCACCTTCAATCACAGGACACAGGGAGGACGAGGCTCCGTGGGACCTGCTGGGGTCCTCCTGTTTGTCACGCCGGGTTCATATCAAAGGACAGTTACCTGTGGTGACAGCTCCCTTCCAGGGGCAGGTCCTCTGTCTAAACCCTTTTAGGAAGTAAGGGGAGGGTTCAAGGTTCTTCCTGAGTCTTTGGCTCCTTAAAAACAACCAGCCTAACGTCACTGGTAGCCCCTAGAAGGCAAGTTCTGTGTGGCAGGCTCCGCCACCCCCCCCCCACCGTTTCTGACAGAACGGAAGTTAACACATCCTCGAGGCCCCAGAGACTTCACCGTGGCAGGCTTTGGAGGCCGATGTGCGTGCGCGCTGTGCCACTTCGGACTAGAGGACCAAGAAGGACAGGAAGTTTAAGTGATCTGCCTGTGGCCCTCCGGTTAGGAACTAGAGAACCAACTTTAACGTCAATCTGCACAACCACCGAGCTCATCTCCGTGAGCCCAAAAGGATATTTTACATGAGTGAGTCCAGTTGTGGTCCTGGCTGGCCTGGGTGGGGACAAACAGTGTAGCCTTTGTTTAGCTCCGAGTGAGGTGGCGGACCTGGACGTCAGTCATCAGCCAGTCCTCAGACCACAGAGAGAACTGCCGCCCGCCATGCCCTGCTCCCCGCCAGCAGCACAGAACGCACCTGCGCAGAACCCGTGCCAGAAAGATCGAAGCTGAGCCTTGGCCAGGCTCTAGCTGACCGCCAATCAGCAGGACATTCACAGGACAGAGGGAAACACAAAGGATCTTCACAGTAATGTGATTAGCAAAGCCCGAGAGTGGGAGTCGACAGAGGGCGTAGCTCCTTTGGCTCAGTGAATAAATCGTAGAGTGGTTGGAGAAGGGCAGATGGGGAGAGAAACCGTACAATTCTGGAGGACACTTCAGAGACGTATCAGCCAAAATTGTAATCTCTACACCTTACTTGAGTCCTAAGTGGATAATTAGATTAGTGATTACACTAAGATAACTAGGAAAAATTGAATCCCAACTGGATAGTAGATGACATTAAGGCTGTATTGTCTGTTTTTATGTGTGACAATGGTATTATGGTCGTTCATTTTCAGAAGCATCTCAGTTCTTTGGAGACGCACACTGACATATCTGTGGGCTTGTGACACATTTATGTGCTATGTTTGCAGCAAAACAAAAGGGGTTGGGAGGGAGGTGTGTAAAGATGCACTTCTGAAAGGAATAGCCAAGGATACTGCCAAGGAGCCATGGGTACATATGGGTTCGGCACACTTCTACCTGTAACTTTGTTTATGTTTGAGGCCATTGTTCACGCTAAAAAGGTAAAGAGAACGCCAACCCTCGGTGAGAAGGGAGACTCTGAAGCAGCACATTATCCTGCCCATCACACTGACTAAAAGCACTTTCTTTTATCACCTCTAGCATATGTTTTTTAACACCCAGAACAAAAGGAACGCTGTTGCTTTCGAACCTCCATAATATTGGGCCAAGAGCTTTGGCTCTGAATGAGCTCCCGGCTGCTTCTGTTGGCAGAGCACAGGGGACACGTGTCTAAGCCTGTGCAGTGGGAGGGGGTACTGCTCTCCGGTGGGGACCGCGCAAACACTGGCGAAGGTTCCTTAGGGCTGTGTCCTCGAGGGTCAGCCCTGTGGCATTACTTCCTGTCTTGGCAAAGCTGGGTAACACTCCACTGTGTGGAGAGAGCTCCTTTGGCTTCGTCCTTCCCCCTCCCACGGGCCCTGGAGCTGCTTCCACCCCTCGGCTTGTGCACGGCGGTGCTGTCTGGGAGCGCGGGCTACCAGTGTCTTTCCAGTGCCCTGCTTCCTGTGTTTTGGGTGTCCACCCGGAAGTGGAGGTGCTGGGTCGTAGGTGGCTCCGTCATTGGCTAGCTGAGGAAGGCCACCATGTTCTCTGTGGCAACTGTACCATCGTATGTTTCCGCCCTGAGTACACGGGAAGTCCACTTTCTTGAACTTTCTCACATTCGAACGCACCCAATGGCATCACCCCCATTTCGACATCTGAGACAGAAAAACCCCATCGTGTGGATGTATCCGGGGCAGGGGCCGCAGCCGCCTGAGCCCCCACTCACCCCCCGCCAGGGCATGGGGACCGGTCGCTGCTCCTCACCCATGGGCAACACCCATGTACGTGTTTACTTGAAGTGGCAATCAACCCCTTAAGTTAACATAAATAACAAAAATAACTGCATTCTTCGTAAGCAAATATAAAAATGTAGTCTGAACAATAGACCATTTTATGTTTTTCTAAAATGTTTTTTCACATGAGGCTTGGAGGACGGGGCTGGTCTCCTGTCTGCTTCTGTATTCAACCTGCCATGCAAAGTGATTTGGGGGGAAGTCAACGCAGAAAGTCAGGGCTCCCACAGGGAGCTGGTCGGAAATTAGCGGAATATTGTATTGATCTTGGAGCTGATGGTGGATATACTTTAATACCCCACCGAACCTAATGGATGGCGGCTTCTCCGAGTGAGCTGCAGTGTGGCGTCCGAAGCCTATAAATAATTTTCACACTCAATTACAGTAAAATCGATCAATCTATCTTGCATTTTGAATGGGTCTTTCACCCTTGAGTGATTTTATGGCATCAGACCTGGACCATTTTAAAATGATCGGTTTGCCGATGTATTCAGATTTGCGCTTGTTGGTGTCGATATCTAACAGATTTTGTTCAAAATCGAAAAAAAGGTTGTTAGTGTCACTACCTATGTCATCAGAAAAATCTTTTTGTACGTGAAAGCTGTAAAGATTATAGAAGAGGGATACTAGTTTTCTAAAACTTTAATACTTGCTTAAAAGCTAAAATTTTATCAGCAAAAACATTATCTAATTCTTTTTCCTGAAATAACAACCCACCGTCTCTGTGAGAGTAAGCATCACCGAACACCACGCTGAGAAAACAGACCCTGTGTAGGTGAGCAGCTGAGGTCTGCAGGGCCCAGCAGTGCCTGGCCCTGTGGGGTACCCCCACCCCCGCCCCCACCCCGGTGAGTGTGCCGCCTGGGCCCTTCTGTGATTAGGCTGCATGGAAGACACAGGTGACGCTGTCTTCAGGGGCCCCGACCTACTGTGGGGAGATGCTGCAGGAGGAAGACTCCGCACTGAAGATGGACGGGCTGCACAGCAGGAACGGAGAGAAACCTCCAAGAACAGAGAGCAACTCAGGTCGACAGCCAGCGAGGAGACAGGACCTCCGTCAGCAGCCACGGCTGCATCCTACCAAGAACCCAACCACATCTGGAAGAAGGTTCCTCTGCGGTGCCCAGGCCAGAAGCCAGCGTGACCATCTAGAGCACGGGAGCCAGGCCCCAGAGCCTGGTGAGTCGTGCCGGGACTTGTGACCTGTGCAAGGGTGAGGTGACACACGGTGACTCTATTCAGCCACATGGTGTGCGGTGATTTTCATGCTCAGTCAAAACCCGTACCCTGGTCAAAGGGTATTCATCTTTCTTTCTTTTTTTAAGATTTTATTATTTAGTTTTAGAGACAGGGGACGTTGAGGGAATAAGAGAGGGAGAGAAACATCAATGTGTGGTTACCTCTTGAGCACCCCCTACTGGGGACCTGGCCTGCATCCCAGGCATGTGCCCTGACTGGGAATCGAACCGGTAACCCTTTGGCTTGCAGGCTGTTCATCTTTATTTGAATTTACAGAAAGATGCTTCATGAAAAAGCAGCGAGGTCATCTCTGAAATCAAAGGCTTGCACAAGAATCCCTCCTGGAGACCTGCGCCCTCTTTCCTAGGCACAGGGCGTCCTTCATCAGCACCCCATTCCCTCAAGCAGGGCATGACAAGGTCCGCACGGGAGGGATGCACTCGAGAGAGATCCGTTGTCTGCATTGCTTCCTCATTGGCATTCTTAAGTGAACAGGTCACGAGAAGGCGGTGACCATGGGTGTGACGCGGTGCCACCGAGGGGCCAGCAGCGCACCCACCGCTGCTCCTCACACAGCTTTACAAAAGCAACAAACACCTTCACCTGCCTGTGAAAACAGTTTTGACCCATCAGGGCCCCAAAAGGATCACCAGGTCCCCGGGCACATTCATTGCATTTGAGAATCTGTGCCACGTGTCTGTCCCCAGCCTGCCAGCAACGTCCGGGCGCTGATCATTTCCCCATTTATCTCTCCAGCCCAGGCTTCCTTCCTGCTCCAGTCTCGGGGAACCCAAGTCTCAGGCTCTTGTCAAAAAGACATCTTGACTCAGCCAAAGCGAACCCAGGTCAGATGCCTCCGCAACCCTAATCTGCCGCTGCTCGGTAGATGGAAGGTTTTCATCCAGCTGTGCGGAACGTCTGCCGAAGTTAAAACTCTCTATTTCACGTAATAATCTGACTAGAAGACCTAACTTAGAAGAGCTTTACCTTATAACTCGGAATCTGTAAGAAGCTGTCGCGGAGCTCCTTAGAGAGCTGTGTGCCAGGGCTGACGTCTCTATCACTCGGGACTCCTCTCGCTGCCCTCTTTCCTGGGGTGGGTGATGAATGGCCATATTCTGGGGTTGTTGTCAGGAGGCATGGAGGTTTAGGGAGCACATGAAATTTTAAAGATAAGGAAGCAGGTTCTTTTTAGAAGAAAATCATTTCAAATCTGTCTCAGACTGGAGCAAATACTGCCTTGCATTTAGTCAAGATTATCAGCTCAATCAAGAGGTTGATTTCTTGGCTATTGTGATCTCACACCACTAAAGGCACTTTCAAGTTCATCGTATTTTTTGTTTTGGAAGTTCAATGCCATTCTATTGAAACATTTTTGTCTTCAACTGCTTGCCTTCCAAAATGGGAGAGATCTGTATTCCGATCCCTTACAAAACGGCTGTTTGCTTCCGTTTCTGCCCAACCCCTCCACGTAAACATACACAGAACCCGCTCCCTTGTGCTGTCCTTTGGGGTTTTGGTGATGACCAGAGAGAAGGACAGAGGAACGAATGCATCGACACCCATCGGTGACACTTGTCTCCATCGGCGTTTTCGATCAGAACTGGCCAGCTACCCGGACAGGTCCTCCTGGCCCCTTTCCTTCACGCAGCACCTCTCTGGAAATGCCCTGCAATTAATTTCTCAAGAATGGCTTTGACAGTTTACTCACGGAGAAAATTTTTTATTCCCATGTAACGAAAGACAATTTTGTCTTTTTTTCTTACCACATTAAGTTTGATTTAATATGCCATTCAGGGAAATTAATGAAGCTTTTTCCAGAGCACTGGGGGGAAACAGCAAAATAATGGCACTTGCAAAATAAGAACAATTGAAGTAAAAGTAGGGAAGAAGGAGACAAGTTTACGCTGAAAGTACCATGAGGATTCAGAACAAAGACGTTCTACAAAGCTGTTTCTCTCTCATGCACCCGGCACCCAAATGCTGGAGCAGCTTGGTGGTCTGGTTACAGCAGCTGAGCTGGAAGTGAGCTCAGGCCAGGGGGCCCGGTTCGCGTTCGTCTGCGATGTCATGCGAGAGGTCTGATTGTTAACGTGGAGGCTGCTCAGGACTGAGAATCCACAAGCACCCCCCACCCACCCAGTGTGAACCCACACATGCCGCCCAAAGGTGAGCAGTCCCCAAAACGAGAAGCGGAATGTAGGGGTGCTCAGAGTTTCTCCAGGAAATAGCGTTTATTTGAGGATACAGCAGATGCCCCGGGGAGATCAGCTGTTGGAGCCAGGCTCCCTTTTCCTGTGGTTCCGAACACACAGCTCCTGGGGCTGCTTTGTCCGGGGTCACTTCTGAAGGTTTCAGAACTCCATGTGTGAAATCAGTCTACTGGGCTGGGTCCCCAGCCTGCCACCAGGGACTCCCTGAGCTTCCCCGTGGGTCAGGGAAGAGCGGCATGCTTTCGTTCTTGTGACAATAAAGACCTGCACACAAGCACCCTGAGCTTTGTCCTGCAGTGAGTCCCACCGTGTCAGAGAGGGCTGGCTCGCAGCAGGTGTGTGCACAGCTGGCAGGTGTCGGGCGGCCAGGCAAGGGGGACGACATGGCGTTGATGGAATTGACTGTCCACAGGTCCTCGCCGCTTTGAAAGGTCACCTCTCCTACTGAAGAGCTGACCCACACCGTTTGCGCGGAGGCCCTGTCCTGAGCAGCTTCTATCAGCTGATCCAGCGGGCAGGTGCAGGCGGGGCCGGGAGATGCAGGGACTTTCCAGTGCTTCCCTCCTGGGCTCTCCGTCCTCTCCCTTCAGTAAAGGCTGGAATTAGCACTCTTTGGCCAAGGCTCTCTGCTTTCAGACAGCCGGTCCCAGGGCTCCTCCTGGCTTGTATATGGGGCTGTCTCGATGTAGCACCTTTCCCAGCACTGAGGTTCTCAGCCCCTGAAAGAAGACAGTCACTAACTCGGTAGTTGAAAAATGCGATCTCACTTTTATTTGCGCTGAAATAATCAATGCGTTTACTTGTTGATTCTCTGAGATAAGTCTCATTCTTATTTTCTCATGGTCTATACATTATTGGGGGGGAGCATAATTGTTGCTACACTATTTTTTAAACTAGAAATGTCTCTTTATAGATAATTTTATTGATGTATTGATTTGTGAATTATCAGTTTATGGGGAGAGACGTCTGTGTCCTTCCTCAGTTGGAAATAAGGGTGGCAGCACATGATGCTGATGTCGGGAACTGTACGGACCCAGGAGTTGAGTTTTTCTTCCAGCTTCCTGTGCGTGGTGGAGTTTCAGAGAAAAGCTTGGGAAGGAGCACCAATAGCAACATGCAGGGAGTGTGACCACCCATCGGGAGCCTCCCCTGCTGTAAGGGCACTTTTCAAGCATGCAGCCTGCCTGGGACAGGTCAGCTGTGCACCTTGGCACGTCTGTTCCCTGTCTCATCATGCGGTGACTACAGTGCTGTGAGGTACGAGATGGCACCTGCCCCAGACCAAGAAGGGGCCTGAGATTTGGGGATGCTCTGAACCCACCGAGGCAGCATCTCTGATGAGACCCAGGATGGTGATCAGATCCACCCCTAACTCCGGAGTGCGTGCTGCGTGAGTGTGGGGCTCTGCCTGCTAATGATGTACGGGTTGGAAACACTGAACTGGAATTGCCCTCAGTGTTCGTCTCTGTCTGGTCCGACGCTGCAACAAATGCCCTCTGACTGGCAGGTGTATAAACAAGCACCTGGTTCTCATAGTTCTGGGGCGTCCAAGGTCAAGGCTCCGGCAGATTCTGCATCTGGTGAGACCTTCTTGCTTCATAAACAGCTGCCTTCTCGCGTGGTGGGCCGGGTGAGGGAGTCCCCTGGGGTCCCTTCAGAAAGGCACAGATTCCATTCCTGGGGACCCCACATGCATCACCTGACCCCAAAGTCACCACCTCCTGATGTCATCTTGGGGGTTGGGATGTCAACAGGTGAGTTTTGCAGGACACAAATGTCAGACCACAGCAGGGCATGCATGGCAGTCGTTATAGAGGACCAGCGTGTATTCCATGTGAGGTGTGCCCCGAGACCTCTGCCTAGTGCCTGTGTATCACTGCTCACAGGCCACCTTGTGCACCTACAATAGCGTTCCTGCCAGAGGGCACCCATCTCCTGGCATTTCACAAGAAGACGCAGGAGTGAGTTTCCCCAAAGTCTGCCCTGTGACAAATGGTAGAGGGAAGATAGGGACTCTGCTCAGAATCGAATACCAACCACTTTCCTCTGGCCGTCTTGTCTGCCTTGAACAAGGGTGAGCGAGCCAGAAGGCAGGCCCTCAAAATTCAAACCCTTCCTCTAACTGATGAGAGAAAGCAAGGCCATGGCTCAGGCTCTCAGAAGATTCCGGAAGTGAAGCGGAGCCCTGATCCCTGGACTCCCGGGGCAGCTTCCTCTTTGCCGAGCCTACAGTTTCTGTAAAGCAACCCCCCACGCTGCAGGGCCCAACTGGGGCGAAGGGGAGCGAGGGCAGGGAACTGTCTCGCACAAAGGGACACAGACGAGGAGGGTGTATCACTGGAAGAACGCACGGAATCTGTATCAGCAAGTACAGATTATCTGAGATCGCTCAGTTTACAGCCGCCTAAATGGCCCCCGTGTCCCTGCACAGGGAGGCCGGTGAGGAGAGCGGTGTGAGTTGTTTGGGGGCCACATCGTCACCCCTTTTCCCTCTCTCCTCCGTTTCCCCACAGTGTCCCCAATGGGTGTCCCTTTCCCTCTCCCCCTGTATCTTGCAGCCCCTCCAGGCCCCTCTGTGTGGGAGGGAAACAGCCTGAAATTGCTTCTGCAGACTAACCCAGCAAATCACTTCAAAGCTAAGTGAAAAATCTCTTAATCCCCGTGTGTCCCAAGTCAAATCCTGAATGGTCTTATCTCTGACAACTTCAATCACGGGAGATATATTATTTAATGACTTGTTAAGCACAGGGAGAGACCGCTGTAAAGTTAATTGCCTTTCTTCTCACAAATTGTTTGTCTGTGATTCCTGTTAAGTTGGTAAAGAAGCCGACACCCAGCGTGGGTAGGTACCCCACCCGTCCTCACACCCCACAGCCTTGGTCTTCCCCACAGGGACACAGCTTCACACGGGAAAGGCGCCTCTTTTCACTGAAGAGTGACTGTAAGTGACATCACACTGAAAGGTTCTGATAGCCAATCAACAAGGCAGGTCCACGACAGAAATCTTCACGCTATTAAAGTGTAGTAAATACACACGGGCGGCTTTTCGGGTGTTAAAGATCACTCATAGCACCAAGCTTAAAGAGGACCAAGGTGTACCGGCTGGTTTAAGAATAAAAATGAAATGGAATAATCTAGTTCCTAAAATGTGGTTGTCAATTTTTCTCAAGGGTCCATGTTCAAGGACCTCATAAAATCTAGTAAAAACAGTAAGAATACCTGAGTACGGGCAAGCCTACAGGGCAGCTGCTGGCCAAGGAACCTCATAAAGAAAAGAAAACAGTTGCTTCTGGATTAGAAATTGCTGTAGTCGTAACTAAGTTCCCCATAAAGTAACGTGCAGACCACGAGACGGGGACACTAGGATTTATCTCAAAGTGTCAGTGAATAACTACATTAATTATTTCAGATGCAAATACAAGGGAGATGGCATTTTCAGCTGCCAGGTCAGTGACTATTTTCCCCAATGTGGTAAACCCAGTGCTGGCTAAGGTCAAGAAGTCAGCAAGCTCTTGTAAAGAGCTGGGGACACACTGGGACAGGCTTTCTGAGGACCAGGCCAGCGCTTTGGGCAGAGCCCGGCCTGGGAGCCCTGACCTAGTGACTGAGTACGCGGAACCGATCGGGGTTCGGTGGTGCGGGCGAAGGGGTGTGATGCTATGTGCAACGTCAGGGAGCGAGAAAAGAAGCTGAGATCTCACAGTAACAGAGTTAAATTATGTCTGGCCCATGACAAACATTTTTAAAGTCACTTAATGACCTCAGTAAATGCCGTTAAAACACGCTATGCAATGAGGAATGTATAATAAGGTAAAATGCTTAATGCAGTCATTAGAGTGTAATGAAACGCATTTATAGTTATATTTTTGTTCTGTAAATATCTCAAGTGTGTCTCTACTTTTATATTCCTATCAGTTTATATATAAGTGCACACAGAGTTAGAAATAAATACCTAAAAAATGACAACACTGGTCATGTTTCGGTCAAGAGACAGCCTTTTATTTTCTTCTGGGTAATTTTTAGGTCTGTCTCAAATTTCCCAAAATGTCCCTGGAGGGCTGCAGTCCCACACAAAGGCATTGCACGGAAGGGGAGTAATTAACGCTACTTGCCTTCACTGTGGGAAGGTCGATAAGAAGAGACTTTCAACCCCTGTTTAAACAAACAGCATGGAAGCGTGCAGGCCACGGGAAAGGCTGGCTTTGAAAGGAAATGCCCGTGATGAGGCAGCACGGTTACTGGTTTGGAAATATCCAAGCACAGCGGCAGGCAACGCGGGAACAGCCTTCACAGAAAGGGGATGAAGTGCCCAGAGTGGCCAGCACAGGAGGGGCGATCCCCAAGAGCACAGCACTCCCTGGTGGTACCGCAGGCAGGTCTCAGGCTCTGTGGAGTCCGCCACCCCGGGCATGTTACCTGGGGTGACTTGCCAACCTCTGTTCCTCGGGGTCTCCCTGTGAACTACTAGAATAACGGCGTAAATCTCAAAACCCAGAGCCAGAACTAAGTAGGGTGCAGGTAAAGCACTCTGTGTAGCATCAACAGCACAGCAGCTTTTAACAGTGTTACTCATTAAAAGTGACACAATGACAGCATTTTGTCAGATTTCAATACTGCGACTGGCAGGGTGGCCAAGGGACTTCCTGGACACTTGAACCCAGTGGCATTGGGTACTACAGCATCACGCAGCTGCACCCAGGCCTGGGGCCAGTGGGGGGGCCAGCGAGTGAGGATGGAAACCTAGACCGTGTGGAGCCCGGGGGTGGGGCAGAGCCCACGCGGGGGAAGGGGTTCCGAGGATCCACCGTTTTTGCGGGCGTGCTTACTAATCATAATTAACGTGGTACATGATAATGAACTGCCGGCTGTAACAGTGAACATTCTCCGCGTGTACCTCTTAGATGGAATTGTTTAGTCTGGAGTAGCATTAATAAAATCATGATGGTCCTCTGAATTAATAATAAGCTCAAGAAACAGGTTTACATCTCGAATTCCAAACCCTGTCCGTCATTGGCATATTCACGTGAAATGATTCCTTCTGTCTGTGAAGTTTCTCAGTGGCCTCCAGCCCCATATTTAGCAGATTAAGTTTGTTCAAAACAACTTGTGTCCCATGTATTTATGTGGGCTTATCCGAGCTCTTAGTACAGGGGAAGTGTGGCTTTAGATGTCCAGTCATATTCTCTGTCACAGGGAGCTCCAGGGACAGCGAATTTCCAAACTACCCAAAGAAAGCAGGTTTATCCCCAGTCAGGAACCAAAGGGAGATCACAGTGAAAGCAGCTGATACCAGGGGGAAAAAGAAAGATGGGAAAAAAGTTCTGTTCCTTGTGCATGATTACTGCAGTGTTTTCCATCTTCCTCACCCCTAACGTGCGGGCACGGCCCCCCGAATGTCCCACCGTCTTAGATGTCGCTGTAAGAAGAGGGTTGCTCCCATGTGCTCGAAGCTGCCGAACCTGAACTCCTGGGAAATGACCCCAGTCAGGGCGGCCAAGTTAGTCTCAGATAAAAACTTTAACGTTTATTCGGCACCCCCGGCCCCCAAACGCAAACTAACAAGGAGAAAAGAAACAGGATCAATTAAACAAACAAAAACCAGGGTAGCAATACTACACACTGGAGCTGGAAGGCCGGGCCCTGCCCTGGAGTTCCTCGTTCAGTGCGTCCAAGGCTGGACCCAAGAATCAGCCCTTGTCTCGGCAAGAGTGACTTCATTGTCCACTCCGAGACTTGACAAGGAACCGGCGAAAATACTTCGATCGTGGAAAGCTGCAGGCTGCTGGAGGAATGCACCCCGTGCCTGGCCCCTCCCTTCTGTGTGCACCCCCCACCCTGCCTGCTGCCTGCGGACCCCCAGGTCAAGTGTCTCTCCCACAGGGAGCAGAGCTGCAAGGAGTCCCCCCACTCCAGGATGCACACACAACACCTTTCCCTTCTGCAGGCTGCCCCAAGCGTCCCTGCCCAATCAGAAGTGATAGTCCCTGGAGGCAGGTTAGGAGTCATCACTGGGGACAGGCCACAGCGGGAAGGCACCATCTTATTGAAAAACAAAAAATCCCTGGTGGCAGTGAGCTTTACTCAGCTCCACACACTCACATGCAAAATTTAGGAAGTGACGAGACGCTCAGCTAGGTCCTGTGTGTCCAGGTCCCTTCACCGCACCCTGAGGACTGCTCACGTGTTTCTTTTCCTTCTCGGAGCGTGCAAGCATGTGGAGTCCCGTTTGTTTTGTCTGTGTGTTCTGGGTGACATTTGCTTTGAGTTGATTATCTCCCATCGATTCCCTGTTCCTTATTCATGGTGCACGCGTCCCCTCTCTCCTGAGTGAGTTCAAGGTAAAGGTGTTTGAGCACGGGAAGGCGGCAGGGATGGGACACATGGAGGCCATTTGCCTGGTCCCAGGACAGCCCGTCCTGGGGGGCCAGACAGATGTCACGAGCAGCCAGCAGGGCTGTGGAGCGAGGGCAGGTTCCACATGTCGCCATGTTTCTGCGGTCGTCATGCTCCCAATGCAGAGACGGGAGGAGAGGGACCCCGAGGGAGGGTGGACAGGAAAGAGAAAGAAGGCACCTGGCGTCTGTGCAGCTGCTTCTCCTGGATGGTCACCGTGGATGGCGCTCCGTGGGAGCCCCTTTGGAGCGACCGGTGTGAAGGGGAGCAGAGAAGGGCAGTGGGGGGAGGGAGAGGCCCAGCCTCAGTGGGGACGCACAGGGTGCTAGAGCTGAAATACATCTAGGGTGGTGCCACTCTGGACCTGTGTCCTCACATGGGTTAGTCCTTGGCGTGTGCGCCCCTGGGAGGTATGACTCTGGCAGGTAGCTGCCAGAAGCTGGGCATTCCTGCAAGGGGCGGACAGTGACCAATGGCATCTTCTGTTGTCACCGAGGCATGGCCTATCTCCACAGCCACCAGGGGTGGCTGGGCCAATCCCGTCCCTCATCCACACTGCAGGGGCGTGCTCCCCAGCAAGTAGAAATGCCCTTCACACTGCCCCCAGGGGAGATACAAAACTAGAGGACTCCTTTGCACATATGAGACAGCCGAGCTTCACCGCAGACACCTGATTTGTCAGGTTACAGGACGGACTCAAGAGGAGAGAATCACCATCCCAGGCCAGCCTCCCTGGGTGGATTATGCCAAGACGGGAACAAGTGTGTGCCCCTGCTTGCCCAGTGTGGGGAAGGGGCCCACGTGCCACCTGCCTCAGGGGGCGGTGGAGAGAGTGGAACACCACAGTGTGCTGGAAGGGACTTCCTAGCAGAGAAGGATTATAGAAATGCCACGATGCAGAGGCCACATGAGAAGTGGTGTGAGGGACTCTGAGAGGTGGAGTCACAGAGACGTGGTCCCCAGGGGTCACAACAGTCAGTGACCAGAGGGAAGGGAGGGTGGAGAGGGTCATCAGCAATGGAAGGGCCCTCCCAGAGGCGATTCTCTGGCAGGCCCAGGGCAGCCATCCAGATGCCAGTGACAGGAAGGTGACAGCGGACACTGTCGGGGGCTGAGCTTTGCTCTTCAGGGTCTTCTGCCGAAGACGGAGCAGCCGTTCTGTCTAAGCCTCCAGCAACCTGGTACCCTGCATCCGCAGCATGCCCACAGGGTGAGTCAGGGCTCCCCAGAGCATCGGAGCCAAGAAGGTCATACGTAACATACACGATGTAAATATGTTCTCTCAGTGACGGAGGCTGAGAAGTCCCAAGATCTCCAGGATGAGTCGGCGAGCTGGAACCCCAGAAGAACGGATGGTGTAGTTTCAGCCCAAAGGCTGTTTCAGCTTGAATCTGAGGTCAGGACAAAAATAATCCCCCGTATAAGCTCGGTCATACAGGAAGAATTCTCTCCTCCCTGGAAGAGTGTCCGTGTTTTGTTCTATTTGAGCCTTCAACCAGTTAGGTGAGGCCCACCCACCTGAGGGAGGGCAATCTGCTTTACAAGTCTCTCAATTTAAATGGTAATTGCATCAAAAAAGAACCCTGAAGGAAACACCCCAAAAATGTGTTTGGCCAAATATCTTGGCGCTATGCAGCCCAATCAAGTTGAGACCAAAACATTATCCATCATAACCATTTTCTAGATAGATTAACAAACTCTGAGTTAAGTGACTTCCTCAGGCCAGAGAGCCACCAAATTTTAAGCAAAGACTTGAACCCAGGCCCTCCTGCTTTCCGCTGCTCCAGGTCTAGTTTCACATACATAAATCAGACATGTTGAAATTAAATATTTTTTTTATTTATTTAGTTTTATTTATCTTTAGGGAGAAGGGAAGGGAGGGAGAGTAGGAGAGAAACCAATGTGTGGTTGCCTCTTGGGTGCCTCCTGCTGGGGACCTGGCCTGAAACTCAGGCATGTGCCCTGACTGGGAATCGAACCCGTGGCCCTTTGGTTTGCAGGCTGGAGCTCAGTCCACTGAGCCACACCAGCTGGGGCTGAATATTATTTTATTTAACTTACATAATAATATAATAATTTTAATATTTAAAACAAAAAGATTTAAATTAAAACATTGTTTTCTATTTCCTTTCCACAAATGCATCCCCACATTTCTGTTTCAGAAGAGCAGAACTTCTTAACATGTGTGATGCGGGTCCTAGAAAAATTCAGAGACTTGTCTAAGTCTGAGAACTGTGACTTTGGAAACCGAGCTCGCACATGTTCCTTCTGCACTGCACATAAGCCCTGCGGGGCTGGGAGGGACTGTCCTCGTCCGTTTCATGTTTGTCCCCAGCACTCAGAACACGCCTCCCCACACAAGCTCTCCATCTGTGCACGCATCTTCGTGAAACTGGGCTTGATGAGATGTGTATGTGAATAACCGAATGAGCAACTTTCATTTTTATCTAAAACTTTTCATGCCTGTGGCAAATTGAGGAAACTCAGCGGTCCCAGCACTTGAGAGCGGAGTTGGTGCCAGGACAGTGAGCTGTGGAACTCGGCCTCGTCGGTGGCCCCTGGGTTTGGGCGGCGGGGACAAACAGTACGAGTTCCTTTTAGCTCTGAGACTGCAGTCCTAAGAAATGGCCTTGGTGTCTGGTGGCCTCGAGTTTCCTACCCACCCGCTCTCACACTCCGCGTGCTTCTCACCGTCACCTCCTGGACTGTGGCCCACTTTCCAGAGCGCGGTAGGGATGCAGTCCTGGCAGGGAACCCTGTGAGGATGGACACTGGTTTGTGGTTTCTCTCCCTCCGCACCCACTAATGGTTTTGTTTTGTGTCTTCCAGTGAAAAAGGCGATCGAGTTGAAGTCCCGAGGGGTGAAGATGCTGCCCAGCAAGGACAGCAGCCACAAGAACTCTGTCTGTAAGTCCCCCTTCTTTCCACGCGAGAGGCCACACGTCAGGTGGAGGGGGGCAGGGCAGCATCCTCTCTGGGCGTTTCTGGAGAGGCTGTTGTGCAGACTGCTCCCCACTCCAACTCTGTCCACGTTTCTGCCTCCAGAAGCATTCCCTGGAGGGAGCATGTCCCCTGACTTCCCGTGGCAGGGGGAGAATGTCATGCTGATCGTACCTCCTAAATGTAGCTCAGATCCGTCCGCACTCTCGGCCCTCACTGGCCACCCCTCACTGCGGCGGTTTCCCCCTCAAATAACTGTCCCTCTGCCAGGTGTTCTCATCCCTTTCTTTCTGCATTCCAGCCCCCCCCACCCAGATACTCACACACTGTGCTGATCTCTGGGATGTAGAAGTCTGGCCTCGCCCTTTCCCTATTTAAATGTCCTTGGCCTTCTGTGGCCTGAAGAATCAGATAGCTTCAGGGCGATGTCTGCCTCCTTCCCAGAAAACAAGAATGTGGGACATGCCCACGGGGTTCCTACTGGGTATGCCCAGCACATGGCGGACACCGTGGATAGCTGGTTGAATAAATGAAGGGAGCCCTTACCACCCCCTTCTCTGGTGGCTGTGCCCTTCACTGTTACTTAGCCAAGGACCTCCTCTCTGCTCCTGGACCATGCCATGTGTCCCTGTGCGGGAAGTCCCCCTCTCTCTCCACTGAGTGCAGAAGCCACGTGCAATCCAGACTCGCCGTCTGCAGCTTTCCCTGGCCCGCCCTGGGCACAGGGACCTCTTCCTTCCTTTTGTCCCTGCTGCTGGGCTCTCCCCTGCCCTTATCTCATTGTGGGTTTCCTGACCTACTACGTGCAGATCAGCAGCTTCCACTGAGATGCCCAAGAGGGTGGATGTGCAGTATGGCCCCTTCCCATGCACCGGGTTCTTTTTGAGACTTTCCACCATCTGTATTGCCTTTTCTATTCGCACCTGGTGGCCTCTCCTTGGGGTCTCCCTCCTGCCCTGCCTCCTGGTGCTTCTGTCCCCGGCATTTGGGTCTGAGTGTGTTGTTTTCCTGCTGCTGGGCTGTTGGTGGACGTGGAGGGCTCAGGACAAGCGTTTGGAGCACCTCCAGCTGGAACAGCTGTGTTCTCACCTGCCTGATAAACTGGGCTTCTGCACAAGGTTCTATCCCTGACGAGTGTTCCACTGAAACTCGTAAATGAACAACAAACAACAAAAAACATAGTCTAACCCTCACACAGTAGGTTGACCCACCTTTGCTCCTCAATATCCCCATTTAACGGCTTCCTTCTGATTGTCCATGTAACAATAGCCCGGTGACCCTGCCCTCTGACACTTGGAGAGGACAGAGAGGGGGACCCAGACCACTGGGACACCTGGCTTCAGGCACAGGGCGTGTTTTGGACTCTCGAGGCTACTCTAACAAAGCGCCCTAGACCGAAGTAGTTCTGGAGGCTGGCAAGTCCAACATGAAGGCAGAGGCAGGTTCAGCATCTGATGAGTGACCCCTTCCTGGCTCATGGGCAGCTGTCTGTCTTGTCCCTGTATCTTCAGAAGGCAGAGGGGGTGTGGGGAGAGAGAGAAGGAGCGGGAGGGAGCATCTCTTCTGTCCCTTCTTATGAGACCACTGACCCATCATGAGGGCTCCACCCTCACTGACTGATCACCCCTCAAGGGCCCCCCTCCAAATCCCATTAAAACTGTGGGTTAGGATTTCAAGAAATATATGTTGGGGGGTTGCAAACATTCACCTACAGTGGGGCGGACTCCCCAAGCTCTGACTGGAACTCAGACCCTTAGATTCCCACGGACAATGTCATCCATCTACGAATGTCTTCCGTGCGCTCTCTGTTTGGTAACCGAGTGTAGGCAGCGTCATCCAAGTTAGAGTGGGCTCGTGAAGAAAGAAAAGAGCTGAGAGACAGAGGAAGGAAGGAAGGAAGGAAGGGAGGAAGGGAGGGAGGGAGGGAGGGAGGAAGGAAGAAAGGAAGAAATTTTCTTTTAAAAAGTTTTACTATTTTGCTATTGTTGGCTTTTAGTTCAGGATGTTCAATAGAGAAGGAGATGCGGTACTTCTAATTTTGGAATTGTTTGATGGTTAAGAACCCTGCAGAAACGAGCCACAGTAATGTAGAAGCACACGTCAGGTGCACCCTCACGTCAAGCCAACATTAGGACCAATAGCCGATCAATTAGGCATCAGGCATTCCTGCTACTATAACATAGAGACAGAAGCTTTTTGTAAGGAGACAGTTCTTCTGTTCTTATCTAAATGCAAATGCACAAATAAGTCATTACTCATTTGGTTTTAAAAAGTGTTCTGTACTTTCTCCCAACAGTATTAGACATTTTTTTCCAGACATGAGAATTAATCATTAGAGAAAATAAGGAATAGAAGAAATGGTGAGCCTTCTAAGATCCGCGGTAAAATAAATGGTGATGTTATTTATGCAGAAGGCGTGACAAAACTAAATTAAATGTTTCGTAGAGAAAAGGACAGAGGCTTTGAAGCTAGAGAGACAAGGATTCAAGAGCTGTAAAATTATTTATCTAATTCCAGCCAAGTTTTCTCATTTATAAAATTAAAATAGTAAAGCTTTTTGTCAAGTAGATCAAGCAGGTTATTTGTAAATTCCTATGCCAGTAGGTGACATCCAGCAAAGCCAGCCCGTTAGGAACTTTCCATATAGAAGTAGAAGGAAGCAAAGAGTGTAAGTCGTGGATTAGCCAAGCACTTCTAAGGTCTCACTTTCCAGAGAAGGAGGACAGCCCAGACCATTGAACTTGCTTTCTCAGGTCATAGAAAATAGGTCGGTCAATATAGGGGAGGAATCCAGAACACAGGCCCTGAGATCCTGTCCAGGACAGGTGCTGGGGGGCGGGGGCTTGAGCCTTGACCCAGGAAGCCACAGGCTCATTTTCTCTCTGAGCAATTCATAGTTCTCCTATCACCTCTGTGAGCTGGGAGGCTGCATGTGGGAGTAATGTATATGTTCTATACATGCTGACACCTGCGGCATGGGTTTCGGTGGGAGCAGGCATATCAAGACCAGCTAATGGATTTGAATACATCATTTCCATTGAACGTGGGGGCCTCTGGACCGGGCCTCATCCTCATTCAGTAAACTTCAGTCCCTAGCGCTTTTGCTTGATCCCCAGAGCTGGGTCTCTCCGGGAGACCACAGCCAACGGACCGTCGTGGTCAAACCCGGGCAGACAAGTAGCTCTTGCACCCGCCGCACCATCACCCTGGCCCGTGGCTCCTCCACCCAAGGGAGTTGCTAAGGATCCAAAAAAGGTTCCCTGAGAACTGCCCAGCCGGGTCCGACGACCCATTAGCCGCTGTCCCACATCACTCGCTGTTGACCTCTGTCTCAGCTGTCTCCCTTCTCTGCCATTCCTTCTTCTTCATGAGGCTCCACAGAGATTACGAATGTGACAGCAAGGTCCCCGTGGTCATCTTTTCAGCCAGAGGTTAAGCCCATGCCCACCAACAGGTGCTCGTCCACGCCCTTTTCACTCGGGCCCACCTCCAGGGACTGCGGTGGCGGTGTCTTCCTGCACATCTGAGGTCAGTTCTCCATGCAGAAGCCCAACAGGTGCCTGGAGGGAAGCTGGAACGTGAGGCCGGGACTTACTCCTCCTGTTGCCTCCTTGCCAAGTGCCCTCAAGCTGGCCGTGCCCCAAGGCTCAGAGACCAAAGACGCAGCTCTTCTCAAAGGGGCTGACCCCACGTGACCCTTTTCTCTGGCCTTCAGTACGAATTTCCCCCCTGTTGCCTCCCGCCTTGGAGGCGACCTTCTCAGCTGGGACTAAGCTCACATTACTGCCCCATGCCTGGCGCATCTCTGCAGTGACTCCACTGCCAACAGCCCCTTTGGAAGTGAGCCCACTTCCCATCTTCTGCTCCGAGTGGCCTGGTTCCTGTCGGGACCCTGCACAGTGATAGGAAATGCTGACGGTCAGCATGAACCAGAGACAGCAAACTCTATCCAAAGACCCGCGTTTAAAAACGAAACAAAACACTAGACAAGGCGAGGAATCGTGCCTTCTGACTATGTCGGCTCCCACCCGAGGCCTTTCCGATGAGCACCCCTGGACCGTCCTCAGCGCCTTGAGAGGGGGATTGGCGGGTGCCCGGATGACTGCCGGACTTACAGCCTCACGATGAGGGACCGACATCGCCACCACAGTCAGATCGTTCCCGTGCTGAAATGCGAGAGGTGTGGAATGCCACAAGAGGAGGAGGCGAGGACTCTGTAGCTCGTGTGCTTGCAGAGTTTCTGCCGGTACACAGGAGCTGGTACACTCAGCAACAACAAACTCCCTGTGTGCGGTTGGAAGACAAGCGGCATCCGTCTGGTTGCACCCGCTGTCCCGGGCTCCAGCCTCCGCAGAGGCCGTCTCCCCGCTGGTCCACTTGCCTCTTCTTTGCAGACCTGCCATGAGCGCACATCTGGTCCAAGACGAGCTCCTTGCAGACCGAGTGCTCCTCCTGGAAGGGCCCCATCTGCTCCCCCTACGGGGACTCACATGCCGAGCTCCCTCATCCTCGGATCGCCCAAGCTAATAAGTGCTCAGCCAGGGCTTCCTCATTAAAGACATAAATGAGGGGAAAACCCAGGACTCTCTCTGTGTCTCGGAACAAAACCCCTGCAGAGTCCCTCTTTTACCTCCCGCCCCCATGGCATCTGAGGGACCTCCGGTGCATCTTGCTCTAGAGTCGCCCCATTGGTCAGTTTCTTTGTCTAGCCTGGATTTTGAGTTACCAATCAGCCCTTAGCGATTCTCTTCACCCACTGATAGGTCACCACTCAGGGTAGGACGGTGGCAGAAGCCCACGGGCGCATTTCCACTCTTGTATGTAATGAGGGCAATTTCCTCCACTAACTTAGAATGAAAGATTTAGAACTTCAGGTTTTTCATCAGTTTAATTAATTATCGATAAATAACATTTTTTAAAAAAAACAGATAATGAAGGCATTAATTCTGGGTAACGCTCTAACTTTCTAATGATGTTCACCTGTGAAAAGGTTGTGACATAAGGGGCATGTGATGCAGCAGAGAAAACTTACCTGACATAAATAAACTTAGAAAACACCTGCCCTCAGACTTCTTTCCCTCACTCAGTGGCGGTGAACACTCCATCTTTACTCTGCAGTTGGGTTCCCTGAGCAGCGAGGGCTTGTTCAACCCCCACTCTCCGTGTCTACGTGATGGCAACAGCACATGTAGTTTCTTCTTCCTCTTCTTGACATTCTCCTTGGCGGAATGCAATTTTGGCAACAGTAAGTGTGGGAATCACTAGGCTGGATGATCCATCAGTGCCCTTCTTACTCCGAAGGACGGAACTCTGTGGGGAGCAGGGGAGAGCCCTGGTTGGTATTTTTCAGCTGCAGACTGTTTGCCCGTGCCGAGGGAAAGACAGACGGCTTTACAAACTCAGCATTGATCTGCTGTAACTCACTCAGGCGGACGGATGGCCCACGCCGCACCCTGGCCGTTTGCAGTCACAGCGGTTTGGGCCCGAGCAGGGTGAGGTGCGTGATTCGGAATCTTTGTTTAGTGGGAAGCTGAACGAAAAAACTGCAGGAAAATCGAGCAATATAATGCATCATCTTATACACCCTCAGGAAGAAAATAACAACAGGACATTATGGAATAAATGACCCTTGAATCCTTCTACCTTTGACTATCAGCCATTCATTTCATTGCTTTGTTTCCGTGAACAATCCATTTTGTTTTCCCTCATTTGAACAAAGTACCTGAAGCAAAACAGAACGACACTCTTGCCACGTGGCCGAAGAGACAGCCCCAGCAATGAAAAGCAGCTGATTGGACATTGTCTTTGGTAATGACTTCGGCAGCTCCATTTCCCTGGCTTGTCTGTTGCGTTAGACGTAATTATTGGCAAAGGCAGACTTTCAACTTTCATAGCTCCTTTTTTCCAGAGTGAAAGGGCAGGACGATGTCTGAACGACTTTGCACAAAGATGCAATCACAGCCGCATAATGTTTGAGTTGTCTGTGTCACGTGGCGGTGTGGCCAGTTAACCCAGTTTCTAAAATATGCCATTAAAAAGAGTTTTAAAAAATATGCCATATAAAAGATTTTCCTTCCTTTTGCCCTGGGTCATACTACGCTTTCCCACTTCTCCGTGTAATTGCTATATTCACAGTCTCTGTTTCCTGAAGTTTACAAGAGTTTAAGAACACATGAAATATACTGGTGTTTAATATTCTCTTTTTACTCACACCCCACATGCTAAAGTAGAAAAAAGAACATTCGTCTTCTGCCTCTAGTTCCTTGCCGTCCTCTGAGCCTCTCCGCTTAGAAACGTAATCACAAATGGGCCATTTCTCCTTAGCTCCAAGCCACCCCTGTTCCTCGCGGGTATGGTGGCATTGGCCGGGCCTCCTCTCCCTGCCTCGGTTTCCCCGCAGTTCACAACACATCCAGTGATTGTGGAGGGATATCAGTGGAATCACATCATTCTTCTGCTCAAAACCCTTCAGGGTTTCCCATCACAGCCCAAGTCCATGCTTCTTACAGACCATGGACCACCCGCCCACCCCCACCACTACCTCCCCCATCTCTGCCCTTGTCCTGTAGGTCTGGGAGCTGCTTGTTAACGACCTCAGACATGCTGGCATCTCAGCCCTTGCTCCTCTCTTCCCTCGCTCTGCAGCCATTTGCCAAGGAAGCCTCATCCCTTGCCTCCCTGAGGTCATTGATCAAGTATGACTTTCTCCACGAGGCTCTCGCCGGTCCCCTGCACTAACTGTGACACACGGTGGCCATCCACCCACCATTCGGTGTCCTCTTGTTGCCGGCTCTGTTTCCCGCTGCGTCATGTACAATGCACCACAGAGAGCCCATATAGACATGTGATGCATGCACCGTTACCATGCGTGTTCATGGGAGTGTGTGCACAAGTGTATTCGCATTTATGTCCTGCCTCCCACTGCCCCTGAGAATACAGACTCCATGAGGACAGACACATTTGTCTGTGTCCTGGTAGACACAGTCACACAACCATGGCTGCATACACGTTTGTCCGTGGAGTGACCGCATGTCCTAGCTGTGTGGTGGCGTGCAGGAAAGTGACAAAGCAATGTTCCTCCTTCCCTTCCACCGGGGCCTTGTTCTCCGCTTCCCATCGCAAGTTTACCAGCCTGGCCCTGGGGAAACTGCACAGCTGTCGTGCAGGTGGTGGGATTGCCCCCCCCCCCCCCGAGGAGCTTCCAGTCCACGGGTGTGCCCACGTATGGAAGGGTGTGTCGGGCAGGGTGCCGAAGTGCGAGCAGCCCGTTTACTGAGGGTTGAGTGAAAATAGAGATTTTGGACCTTTCACAATAACGGTAGATAGGCCCATGCAGGGGAAGAATGCACGGGAGGAGGGGACATGCGAGCGGTCATGTCCCAGCACCTCCGTCACGGACCTCGTCTGCGTCTGGGTCACTGGGATATCTCGTTGTGGGCATCCGCCAGGCCATGGCTTAAGACAAAGAAATGGAGGCTCAAATAAAGAAACAACCGCCAATTTATCAAACGGTGTAGCTTAGAGTCGCTGCGCCTACTACGTGGGAGGGAACATTAAAAGCGTGAGGAATTAATCACATTTTCCAAGTTTCTCTAACCATGCGAGGGTGGGTGAACGGTGGTGAGATCTCATCTGCGGTGCACATTCTGTGCTCTCCTGGGTCAGAAGGGACAGTCATCCCTGTTCGCAGCTTTAGTTACCCGAAGCCCACCGCGGTCCAAAGTCATTAAATGGAAAATTCGGGAAACAACAACTCACACGTTTTAAATTGCACCTGGTTCTGACTGACGAGATGAAATCTCGCGTGATTGCACCTGGGATGCAGCATCGCCGCCTGCTGGGCCTGGAGGAGCCGCTGGGTTAGCAGATGGGGTCCACGTGACCCCAATTTTCCTAAAAACGGCCCCCTAAGTGAAGGGCAGTGAGGCTGACGATTCAGACCCTCCGGCGAGGAGCCAGAAAGATCCGCCTGTCTGTGGCAAGGTGAGTAAGAACAATAAGATTTTTTGAGGAGAGCTAGAGAGACCAACCGCGTTCATAGAATCTGTGTTGCAATGCCTCGTATCATTGTTCTGTGTCATTATTAGTTGTTAGTTTCTGTCTGTGCCTGATTTACGGAAGAAACTCTACCACGGGAAGGTACATAGCAGCAAAGCCCTGGCGCATTCAGGGTACCCTGCTCTCTGCGGTCTCAGGCCTTTCCAGGGGGTCCTGGCACATGTCCCTGCAGATGGGGGGCTGCTGCACCCCACAACATATGAACCTTCCTCCACGGCGCGGCAGAGTAAGTCATTTGTCCCTGGGCTGCTGACTGGGACCAGGCAGCCCTGCGCTTTCCAGAGTGCATCCCAGACTCACGGCCTGAGCTGGGTTGTGGGCCTTGGGGACAGGGAGGAGAGGAAAGACAGGGGGCTGACACCCAGGAGAGGTTCCCTGGAGGGCTGCCCAGGGTCAGGCCCTCCCTCATCCTGCCAGCTGTGTAGGACACTTGGCGTGGCCCCACCTCTGGAGCTGACCCCAGATAGTTTCCACCTGGTGCCGTGTCCCAGGGAACTGGTCAGCTTGTTGTCCCATGAATCCCCACTCGAATCACCCTCAAACAGCGAACACACTTTGCTTTGCCCACCTGCAAAATAGGTAACAGGTTTTGTTTCCTGATATCCTCATCGGTCATGACGTCTGTTACCTGGTTGCTAGGGACGCCGCCCGTCGTCAGATTCTGCTTTCTGAGGGCCTGCTGAGGTGTTGTTATCACTACGTGGTGTACCTGGGCTGCAGGGGATGGGCGGGGGTGGGGGGGTGTAAAACTGCTGCAGAAGCAGAGCATGCTTGCTCCGCTCATCTCTGCCGCTGGGCGCCCTTTGACCAGAGGAAGAATAAAGCCCCCTTAACCTCCAACAGCTGCACAAAGGTTTAATAAACCACGAGGGATAATTGCTCCAATCACTTTGTTCCTTCATAAAATGCAATAATATAGAGTTTTGCAATTGTTAAAGATCCTTCTCTTCTCAACAAAGGCCCATCCCCATGTAGCAGGAATACACGCGATTGTATAAATGGCTTCATAGTCAGGGGAGTGAGTTATGCTCATGCTTCCTCAATAGGCCTTTGACACCACAGGAGCTGAAGCAGCTGGGCAAGTGCCCTGGGGATCCTGGCTGGGGAGGGTGCTGTGGTCCAGGTGCCCGGGGAAGGGTGGCCTCGCTGGAACTCGGAACAAAGCTAGCTGGCTCATGCATCATTTAACACACATTTACATATATAATTCCTGAAGTGACTAGGAAAACAGCATCTATTACAATATGTAAAACAAGATAGAAGATGATTCGATTATAGATATGAAGTCATACCATAACGCGAGTAGGCAGGGAAACGCTTTGTGAGCAGTTCCAGACAGCAATCACCGGGCACAATTCATTAATGATAACTCACTCTGCGGAGTAGGCGGAGAGTGCATGGAAAACAACCTACAATTCTGAAAGAACCATATCAACCCCACTGTTCCCATCCTTCTCTTCCAGAAGCCCAAGCTAACATGACTGTTCCTCCAAGTTTATAAAACCATTGAATCTTCCTGTCAGATCGGGTGGAAACTTCAGGCCCTGGAGAGCACTGGGGTTCGGGCTCTGGGCGGTCGATGGCTGAGCCGATCGGCCATCAGAGGGGCAGGGCCACTTCCTGTGATTAAATTATCTTCTGCGATCGAATGTTGGTTAGTGAGCAACTTCAGTCAGAAACTGGAAAGATTAAACTAATTAATCATGAGTAGCTTCTTCATGAATTGAATTAAGGCCCTCCATTTGAGACACAAGGAACCGAAGTCGGCAAGTTAACTTAATTAGCTTCGACACAAAGACAGATAGAAATGGAGTTGGAAATCACGCACTCAGAACATCGAGGGGAATTCAGAAAAAAGGGCATCCCTCAAGCCTCACCGGTTTACCTTTGAACGGTGTAAGGAGAAGCCCGAAAATATTACAGCTTCAGCCCTGTGATGGGGGAGCACTTACCGAGTTACAGAAGAATGACACAGAAACGGAGCTCCAGGTGTCCCCTCACTGAAGGAGGAACCTCGAGATAAATGAGGTGATGTTGGCCCCAAGGTGGCTGTGCCAACAGCTCAGGTTGGTTTTAAGGAAAGGAGTCCGTGTGCCTGGTAACGTGGAAATGCAGGGGGCCCAGGGGCTACGTGCTGCTTTATCTCAGGGGCAGAGGGACACTCAGTTCTCCAGGGACTCAAGGGAAGTGTCCTGCAGCAGACGCTGTGGGGTGCATCCAGACACAGAGCAAAGGTGGTGACCTCGCACCCCACCTGCATCACAGGTGACCCTCCAAAGATGGGCAACTGTTGTGTGCCCCACACGGTGTCTCTGTAAGATTTTAGGTAGTCGCCACTCTCTCTTTTTAAAGGTGTATCTTGAAATGACTATAGATGCTCGAAAAGTCACAATAAAATCTGTGTGGAAGTCTCGCACCTGTGCGTGGTTTCCCTGGATGGTAGTGGTGCCCGCGGCCTGAACTGGCATCTCCTTGGGGGCTGATGGTGTGGAGCTGAGGTGCACGTGATGATTTGCCATCCACATCTTCTCTGGTGAAATGGTAGTTGATGACTCTGCCTACTTGACATTGGACTTTTCTCTTGTTCGGTGTTGAGATTTGTCCCATGTTGTAGATGCCCTTCGGTGGACGTGCAGTTTGCCAACACTGTCTCCCTGTCTGCCCCTTGTCTTGGCACCCTTTCCATGGGGCTTTCTCAGAACCAGTCTCTTTTTGAACTGGTAGATTTTAGTCTAAAAGAACATAGACTTTCTAGGGTTTAAAAACAAAACAAAACAGGAAGAACTGGCAACCTCAGCCTGCAATTATTTATGGCGGCCCCAGGAACAGCTGCCAGGGGTGACCCTGCATCCGAGTGAGACTCTGTCACTGGAACCCACCCCTGCTTGTCACCGGCAGGCTGCCCCAGTGTAGCCCTGCCGCAGATGACGTGACCTGCACGGGAGGGCGGCGAATGCCGCAACACCCCCTTTCATAACCCCCCGACTGATTAAACCCCTTCATGGGGACCGCACTGAGATGTGCTAACCTTGAAACAATGGAACTTAAATTACCAAAATGAAGTTTAATCCCAATGATAAAGAAGAAATAGAGTTTATAAATTCTTACTGATTTTTTTCTCCTCCCGTATTCTTAATTGTCTGTACACTTCTGGTTTAAAATGGGCAGCTCCACCCCCTTTCTTTCTCTCTGGTCCTGCTGCAAACGGAGCAGCGTCAGCTCGAACCACCATGCACGTGCGCCGATGATGGTCCAACCTCAGAGGTGCTCCTGTTTCTGTCCAAATTAATCACCACGCTGATTAATGTAGATGATTCAATTAATGCGAGTGATTAGATTTATTTGGCATTGTAGTTACGTGGTCACGTCCCTTGAGTTCACTGCCTTCACCTTATCTTCATAAAGGAAAAGCAGGTGAAGAACAGGCAGGTGAGGAAGTGCATGCCGGAAAAGGGAAACTCGCCATGTTTTCAGATACATGAGAATACAGGGCACGTCAAGGAGATGAGCAAGATGGACACACGGGGGGATAGCGACTTGCTTTGAGAGGGAAGCACCGTGTCTGCAAGCCCGGTATGTTGCAGGTGTTATTATCACACCTCCAGGGAGTTCAATTTGCTACAGAGCGTGAACTGTCCGTCTGAACGGTAAATAAGAGAGTAGGAGGCACGTGACACCGAACAAGCCACATTCATTGTGTATCTGGGAAAATCGTAGCTTTAAGTGAAAATTCAAGTTCACTGGTTAATATGTAAGGAAGTGTTCACACTGCACCAGAGAAAATCTGTGCAGCGTTTGTGTGCAAATGTGCACACGATAGTGTTCCACGCACCTCTGCAGGCTCTGGCGTAGGGGACGTGACCTCATACGGGTCCCTGCACCTCCCGAAAGGGCTGACTCGTGTTCTCGATGAGAAAATAGAAAAGGATTGGAAGATCAAACTCGTTATGGGAATACATCATGTAAAGAGCAGAGTGGTACTTTCTGGGAAATGAAAAAGGAGTCTGTACTCAGTAAAGCCGTATCTGCTGATCCATCACCTGTGGAGGGTGCTCAGCCAGGACCTAGCTACCGACCCGCCTTCCGACCGCACCTGCGTCTCACCTGCCTCCAGGTGCGGTGGTCTGGGCTCCACGTAACAGTGGTGGGTAACCTAGACGGATAACACAGTTGGACCCAATTTTAATTTTACATGCATGCTATTTATAGCACAGTGGCGTGCTTAAACTTGCTTTAGTTGAATAAAGGGCTTTATTTCTGTTTTTCAGTCCTTTTAGCCATGACAATGGCAAACTAACCTTCCTTCTCTGGGGTTTCTCCTGCAACACAGGAAACTTTTACTCCGGTGCTGTCGTCCGTCAGAATAATTTTCTTCTGTCTGGCGGGAAACAAACAGCCTGTTAGTGTTCTCTTCTGTGTCTGTGACACACGGTGTCTGTAAAGCCAGACTTGCGTCGCTCATGATTTTCATGTTGTTATTCATTCTACGAAGAGTGTTAATTGGAGCGCAGTCTGTTAGAATCAGGCTGCGTATGTACACCAGACATTTGAGCAATTCCCTTCTTGTTCTTTGTTGCTCAGCCTGTCCCTCTGGGCGTTGAGTGTCACTGGGCTCATTCTGATCTCTTTACTCGGGTTCAGACCTTTACTCACCTTTCCAAGTCTGTCATTCTCTGTGGCACCTGGGAAGTAACTCTCATGTCTGAGCGTGTCCTGCCGGCCCTTTCTGCTGGTCACCCGCACTGTTCGGAAGGGCTGCGGCTCCAACATCGGGGCCCTGCGCCTCAGCTGTGGTGCACACGGGCACACACACCCTGCATGCTCACACGGACCACGCACTTTCCACTCTGCTGCCTTTTCTGTCTTTCTCTTATCTCTTTTCAGTATCTAATCACTATGTCTGTCTGTATGTTTAAATACACATTTATCTATATTTAAACTCACGTCATTTATTTTCTCAGAAAAATAAAGATGGGGATTTTAATGTCATGTTCCCTGTTGAACTGTGCGTGGCCCCTGGCGGAGACTCATAGATGTATGTGGTGAGCGAATGAAGGAGCGAATCTTCTTGCAGCTGCGTCACCCTCGCCGTTTCACTAACAGTCCCCAAATCACACTCACAGACACCCTGCCCTACACCCTCCAGCAAGCCCCCTTGCCATCCTGACCAACGTCGTGCGCCAGTCACCCCGGTCTCTTCTCTTCCGTGACAACTATCAACAGTCGAAAATAGTTACTTATCCACGTAGTTTTTTTTAGAATACAAGTTTTTTGAAAAAGGGCCTTAATCTGTACATGGCTGTACACCCAGAACACATCACGCATGCCCCACAGTAAACACGTCATAAGAGTGTGGTTTACTGACCACCTTCCCCGTGCACTCACCTCAGTGCAGTGCCGGGCCCAGAGCAGGCGACTCTGCCTATCTGTCATCTCCCTGCCGTGTGTCATCTGTCTGTCCATCATCATCCATCATCTGTATGCCATCCACCTACCTATCATTCACCTGTCTATCACTTGTCAGTATCTCCTGTATTTATTGTCCATCTGTCATCTATCTGATTATCAACCCATCACCTACCTATTTATCTATGTGTCTATTATCCATCATCTGTACGCCTACCCATCACTCATCTATCACCTGTCAGTATCTCATGTATTTACTGTCTATCATCTATGTGGTTATCAACCTATCATCTACCTATCTGTATGTCTATCACCCATCATCTGTACGCCATCCACCTACCCATCACTCATCTCTCTGTCTATCATCCATCTGTGTCTCACGTGTCTGCCTATTGTCCATCTGTCATCTGTCTGTCTATGCCTACCTCTCATCTAGCTCTATCTTACGTATCTATCCCTCACCTACCTGTGGATCCATCTATATCTATCTATTAATCACATGGAAAATGAGACCACTGATCTTATCTTTAAGGTACACAGTACAAAGCGATATTCTTGTGATGCGCAGTAAGGTCCGCCGACCTCAGAGCATCACACAGCAGAAGGCCTGTGATCATGAGTCAGACTTCCCAGCTTTCCCTCAGGAGCCTTCATTCCTGAGGGAAAGGTGGAATTTATATCCAGAAATCTTAATTCAATTGTAAATGGCAGGTGGTGAGCCCACAATGCAGTATACAGATGATGTATTAGAGAGCCACACGCTTGAAACCACATGATTTCATTAACCAGTGTCACCCCGTTAAATTCAATAAGTTTCTTTAAAGAAGAGGTACATTTGAGCTGACAAACCCCACAAAGAAACTTTTTCAAGTCCCTCCCCTGGGGAGGTGGCAGCCCACACCCAGGGGACATAAGGACACGAGAATTGTGCTGCTGTGCATGAGACCTCAGAGGCAAGCCTCTGTGGAGCATTTTGTCCCGGGGCATGGAATGTGAAGGGGTGAGAACAAAGGAGAAGCCGTCCAGTGCCACGGGAATGATAACAAATAGCTGGAACAGGAGGTGCCAGAAGGAGCAGTTGCTCATCGTATGGCCCTCGGCGAGTCACATAAGGAAGGCCACGGTGGTGTGAGGGCCGAGCCAGGGTAAGAGAGTGGCCACCTCACAGCTCTGCTCGCCGTGGGCCAGGACCCAGACAGGCCACCTCATGCACGGGGGACAGGAGGGCCATCCTCTCAGAGAGGAGAGAACAGTGAGTAAGAGGGACCTTCGGGGGCTCCCCGTGGGAGGTCTGTGACCTAGAAACTGTGTGCGCTACAGATACACATCCCTCCTGGCAGCATTTCGGCTGTGTGCTGCTTACGCGTTTCCCGGCACCCCAGCGGGCACGCCTGTCGCCAGGGGATGCCTCTAACAAATGAAACAGTGTTAAGTCTTCATTTCCTGAGCTCTAGGACAGTGGTGCTGGCATCCACCTGCAGGGTCGTTCTAACCACTCACTACAGTTCCTATGACACATAGCCCAGCGCTTGATTCAAAGAGGCTCTTAGTCACAGTAGCCACTGTCACTTGTTTTGTTCGGACGGAAGCCACAGCGTGGAACTCGGGCCACGGCTATCAATGAATGAAGTGGCGTTTCCACTTCCAGTGTTATTCAGGTAGATCGTGAACTTTTTATTTCAGTGTCTATTTTTAAACACCTCGTCTATACCTGTCTATGTACATGCACCTAAAATCCAAGGATAAATTATAAACTCCATTACACAGAGGACGTTCCTGACCTTCTCCCCACTGAGACAGATTCGGTGGGTGCTGTTCACACGTGTGGTCCAGAAGAGAAGCCACACCGGTCCTAGGGTAACGAGGGAAACTCCTCTGCATGTACCCAACACTACACACTACAGTATGCATACACACACACCGCAGAGCACACCATGTACATACATTCACACACCACATCACACATACACACAGCACACATGTCAGTCAAAAGTGTGGCTCACTTCTCTTTTTCATCTGAATGTGATATCCACTAAAAAATAATGCGTTTGAATAATTAAATCACCTATTTAATGACCTCAAAAATGTACCAGTTTAGAGAATAACGGTACGGCTCCTCTAGTGTTCCAGGAGCCACCCTGCGCTGCATCAGGAGTCCGCAGGCTGCAGGCTGCCCGTGCACATCACGGCAACCGTGGAGTCTGCTGGGACTCTGTGCCCCTCCCGCTGACTCCACTCACCTCAGAAGGAGAGCCAGGCAGTAAGGAAATATTTGGAGGGGGGCAGTGAGGTTATCATTGAGGCCACTTTTAATCAAGTCCAGTTAACACGAAAACGTTGTAGATGTTGCCCGTTTACACATGCCCACACCCTCTCTGGGTCATGCCCCCTCCTGCCCAGGACACTGCCTGCTCAGCCCGCTGTTGAGGCCCAGGAGCCTGAGGGAGGGCTCCGCCCACCCACACGCAGCACACAGGGCCGTGAAATGTTTTATCAGAGGCTGGCAAAGCTGCGTCCGTGTTTTGAGTGTATTTTTATTTCCTGACACATGAACCCCACTTAGCCGCCCCCTTACCGTGTGAAAATATTACGTGCAGTGTGGATCCACACTTACCCTAAACGTGTCGTAACTTCCTTATTAATTACCTAATCTGGTTATCTGCAAGTCCTCTATTTTAATTTTAATTAAATGTCGATGTGAAATGCTGGGGGAATTGTCTCTGCTTTTGTGAGCTGCATGGACTTGGGGTGCTGCCACTGAGTGGGTGGTGACTTTGCCAGAGTCACTGCACGTCTCTGCGCTGAACTGTCCCTGCTGGGCGTCAGGGAGGGTGTCAGGGAGGGCAGCCCCTTCCTGAGCAGAAGCACATTGAAGGGGTGTCAGGGAAGTGAAGACGGGATGCCTGTCTCTTCCCCAGAATCAATCGATAATGGCCCCTAACAGCCTGCCCGACCCTATGCTCTCTAACTAATGCCTCCCTCGGAAGGGCACAGGGTGGCACAGCACGTGTGAAGGGCAAGACAGAGTGCGGCGATCCCCCTGGGGTGTGTTTGCCCATGGCTGGCTTCTGCGCTGCGGCATGGAGCTGCAACTTCTGTGACTGACAGTGCGGTGACTGAATGAGTGACAAGGTAGGGAGGGGGAGGACACTCAGAGCCTGCCCCCCAAATGCACCTGAGAGCACATGGTCCTTCAGTCACCCCGCAGCGTGAGGCTGGTCCTTCACACGCAACACGCACATGGAGCCCAGCACACAGCCCTACACGGAGCGGCCAAGGCAGGAGAACACTTTCAACCTCACGGCATTTCATTTGCGGGGTTATTTAATTTCAACCTTATTATGGTAGCTTTAAACATTCGTAAAAGAGGGGAGAGTAGTACAAATGACCCCCATGAACATCCCGAACAGTCCACCAATTGCGTTTCACCTATCTACCTGCTCACACTTGTGTTCCTGATGTAGCTTAAAGCACACACCACACGCTATACCATTCCACTTGCATGCTTTCCAGGGTCATAGAGCTGGGTCAGGCAGTGCCTAGTCTTTGCAGACGGGTTTCTGTCAGTCATGCGCAGTTTACCTTTCCCGCACCTTTTCCTGGCTTAGCAGCTTTCATTTTATCTGAATAACCTCCCATGGTCTGGATGGACCGCAGTTCATCCATCACCTGCTGAAGGGCATCTTGGTTGGTCCCAAGTTTTGGCCATTCTGAGTAAAGCTGCTGTAAACATCCATGGTCAGGGCTCTGTGTGGACAGCAGCTTTCAGTTTTTTTCATTGAATACCAAGGCACAGAAGAGCTGGGTTGTACTGTAAGAGCAAGTTTACATTTCTCAGAAACCACCCAGCGGTCTTCCACAGTGGAGGTACCATCTGCATTCCCACCAGCAGTGAGTGAGGGTTTCTGTTGCTCCACGTCCCTGTCAGCACTTGGTGTTGTCGGTCTCTGGATTTTGGCCAATCTGAATGGTGGGTAGTGGTCTCATTGCTGTTTCACCTGCATTTCCCTGAGGGGCTATGATGTGGAGAATCTGTCCAAATGCTTACTTGTCGTCATTATATCTTCTTTGGTAAAGTATCTCTCCAGGTTTTTTGCCATTTTAATTGTTGTTGTTGTTTTCTTATCGTTGAGTTTCAAGAGTTCTTCATATATTTGGAAGAGCGATTTTTATCAGATATGTCTTCTGCAAATACTGTCTTTCCATCTGTAGTTCCCCTTATTATTAGGTTTCTCTCTTCACTGGAGAGACTGTTACAGTAAAGACTGAGGCATGTTCTCTGTAGTCTTATCCGACCTGTGAATTCGTTACACTTTCTTTGTCTAGTACACTTAGGGTGACCGTGGACTTTATTGTCCAAACCAGGGCTTTTTCAGGTCTGTTCAAGGGCGAAGGTAGACATAACGACTGGTCTCAACTGGAAAAGTTCCTGTGTGTTGTATGTTCAGGGCAAAAAGCATGATTAAGTCCCACTGGCGTTCGTGATTTTAAATGTGTGTCGGGGCCTGGACTTTGTTGGATATAGATTGTATATTTATGTCAGATGCTGTAATGTGCTTCAACATCACTTCATCCGCCACCAGCGTTCCCCTATCACACCGCCCCCTCCTCATGTCCTCCTTCATTTGAATGCACTTCCTCGTGGATACAGAGAAGACGCTGGTGCCAGCAACTTCCGTCCAGACCACCAAAGAGAAGCTGAGATGGGGTTGATCTTGTGATTTATGTGGTGCCCCCACCCACTTTTGGAAAAGTAAAAACAATCCAGAGACTTGGAGGCCCTTCCCCAAGGTCACACTGCCACCTCTAAATGACAAATCCGGTGACCGCGCCTTCCTAGAGAGTAGTCCATTGCCTGGGACACCAGGAACGTGGATAGACGGGTCCCTCCGCTCTTACAGAATAAAGCCCGGGCTGAGAGTCGGATGCTCCTCTGACATGTGGAACAGTGAGTAGTGTGTGCAGTGGAGACAGGACCGACAGACTGCTGAGTCGCCAACTTCAGGGGAGGGGTGGAATCAGCCCTGAGGCGATGTTATTTTTGGCCACTCCTTTGGGGGAAAGAGCAAGAGCAATAGCTTCACTTTCCCAACTGGGATCAGATTGTATCAATCACCTCAAACGTCCCCAAAACGATGGCATCAAAATAGCGACTCCCCAAATCTGCCCACACATTTTCTAGGGTAAAACCAGAAAACTAGTTTGTAAGGAATATAGGTCTTATTTTTATTTCAGAAAGTAGGCTCCAATCACGTTGATTTTCTTTGTCAGCCTTACTGGGGTGCCATCAATGTGTGACGCTGTGTGAGTTGTGGGTTTACAACATAAGGATTGGATACACGTGTACACTATGAATTGATTCCCTCCGTTGTCTCGCTTCATCACCTCTGTGTGGTGATAACTCTTCAGATCTACTCTCTCAGCACCGCAAGTATGCCCTACAGTACTGTGACCCACACTCGCCACTCTGTGCCTTCAACCCCAGAGCATCTTTATCTTACAGCCGGAGTTTGTAAGCTTTGACCTGCACGGCCCCACGTTTTCTTACCTCCTCTTCCCTGGCAACCCCCCCCCACTTTGCTCTTTATTCCATGAGTTTAGCTTGTTATCTATCTGTCTGTCTATCTACCTAGATATTTCACATGTAAGTGAGATCCTGTGTTATTAGTCATTCTCTGTCTGACCTGTGTCACTTAGCACAACACCGTCCAGGTTCATCACCGTCCCTGCAAATGGCAGGGTTCCCTTCCCTCTTTTGTGGCTAAATAATACTGCATTCTCCACCCCCCCTCATGTTGATGCTCATCACATCTTCTCACCCCCGGTACCTGCTCTTCTGTCGAGGGGCACGTGTAGTCTCTGTATCTCAGCTGTGGCGATTCACGCTGCCGTGAGTGTGCGAGTGCAGGTAACTCTTCGAGAGGGCGATTTCATCTTCTTTGGGCATGCACGCAGAAGTGGGGTGGCTGGGTCACATGGCAGCTCTGTTTCTGAAGCTCTGCCGTGGCCGCCCCACTTCTGTCCCACACACGTCGGCCCCTGTGCGTGGCCCTGGCCTGAAACCAGAATGCTGGTTCCCACGTGAAAGCCCCAACTGGGCTTTACTCCAAAGACCTCTGAAGGGTGAAAGTTGGCCAAGTTTTCCTCCACGTTCCAAGTAGAGAATTGGGAACTGAGTGAAAGCTGCAGAAATGGCGACCAGGAGGGGGTGCTAGAGCCCATTTGGTGCACAGCCCAGGGCTCTGGGTGCGCGGTGAGCCTGTCTGGCCACGCTCAGGCTCTGACCCCAGTCTCCCCCTGAACTGTCACCCCAGACTGGGTTCCAGAGAGAGCAAAGCGGGTCGGTGTGATCGGAGTTTGGCTGACATGACAAGGAGCTAGAATACACGCACACCATTTGGAAAGCAAAATCTCCATCTGAATAGGACTGTTAAGCACTAAGGAGTCATTTGGATGAAAAAATGTCATTTTCAAGTTGTTTATTTTCCATGTTTAAGAGAAGCCATCTGTACTTTAAAATGGAAAAACACGATCCGTTTGGGGTGAACCTGTTCATCCAAATGGGTTCTCACAAGTTCAGGCCCTGCTTTTACGCACGTGAGACAAGTCCAGGCTTCAAATTATCTACAATGTAATATTCTAACACTGCCAGCTTTTGAATCAATAAATAGCTTCAAGCACACCCGTAGCTTGAAATGCATGAAGACACCTTTCATCTAAACACTCTTGGGAAAATGTTTTGATATGAAGCCAGAGCAAAGCCGAGGACGTGAGGGAAAGAAGATGAGACCCGCCGTCTGAAGGCCTGGGTTTGAATCGAGCCCACGAGCTGTGGGGCCTCCCGGAAATCCCTGGCCTCTTTGTGTCTCTGTTCCCTCCTGTGGAAAACGGATGGGTCCCTCTCGAAGTGATTAGAGGTGTTAAATTAAAAGAGTATGAAAGTGTTTTCTGTAGAAGAAAGATCAAGCTCAAACATGATATTCAAAAGAGGTATTTTTCCAACACTTCCTTCTTCTCTTGATTTAAAATAACCCTCTCCCCCGGTGCCGGGGTGCCGGACTTACGAGGACGCTGACGTGTGCAGAGGAGCGGCGGCATTATAATTCTGAATTCCCTGTGGGCAGATAGTTTCGCACCATTACGGGCGATTGCTTTAGGGAAGAAGCGGTAATGAGGCAGTGCCTGGGTACACAGCTCACTTGTGGTTCTGTGGAAGCCTGAGGAAGGGGGCACAATGGGAGAGCTCCGTCTTCCTGGTGTGTTCCAGGTCCGGCCCCACGGGCTGGTCCCCGGTGTCAGCATCATGATTCGAGGGGATTTTAAAGAGGGCCAAACGCCCCAGGGGAGATTGTTAGAGGGCACACTGATCCGGCGTTCCTGTTTCTCAAACTCACTCCCCTCTCCTTTTGTCCGATAAAGACAGTTGTTTGTGGGGGAGAGATATTTGATGATGAAAGAAAAAGGTGGAATGGAAAAAGCAAAGTGTTGAGAGATGATTTAATAACAATACAGAGTTTCGCGTAGTCTGCTAGTTTAAAAACATGCAAGTGTGCTCTGAATAGAAGCTCACATATCAGGTACCGAGAGATCAGGACAGATTTCCAGAATGACAGCAGTCAGCCCCCCTCATCCGTGGGTTTTGCGTCCACGGATTCCCCCAACCTCGGATCAACAAAATCTGGGGGCTAGACAGTACTATACTTCACAAAGCGTTCCCCCTGATAATTGGGGTAGGTGATGGTCTAACCATCACCAGAAAGGGACTGGACCCAAAGCAGGTATGTCTCAGGCCAGCCAATAGTCAGTGGGTTCTTGACTTGGTGCAGGAAAGATGTCACACCATGGGTTCCAGGTGATTTTGAGGACATGTTTACTGAAGCGGGGGCAGTGACACTAAGGAAGGGCTTCGGATACAAGAAGCCATAGGAGAGAGCGTGGGCGGGGCTGCTTGGGCTCCCTAGAAATGGAGTGGGAAAGAAGTGAGCCATGCTGGGCTGTGTGGACTCACAGAGAAGTAGTAAAAGTGACAGAGGTGAGCTGAGGCAAGGCTGTGGTCACCTCATTGGAAAGTCAGAGAAAAGGGAGCCGCCTTGGAGACAGGATTGGGTGTGAGTCCAGGACGAGCAGCCATGGCCCCTTGCTCCCCTGGCTGCAAGTGTCGGGGGGACCCTTAGAGTTTAGGAGGAAGTTCACACCAGAGAAAGGAAAGGCATGGGTATGCTCCCGAGAGAGCCCAAGCTGGGTCTTTTGTCTCGAGGATTTTTATCTCTCTTCTGTGTGCAGGAATCTCAGGGGAGGTCTAGGGGAAGGTCTCAGTGGATTATCCATCAGCTTTCCAAGCGTGTCCTTTAATATGTTGACGCACCAAAGTGAGTTCATAGAGGGTCCAGGGTCATTTTCTGGTTGGCTCTCTTAGATGTGTTTGCTTCTAATTGTTTTTTTGTTATTTATTCCCCTGACTTCATCTGTCCTTGGGTCTGGCTGGCACTAATGGCACTAATTGGGCCTCTGTTATCTCTCCGTGAGCAGGGTGATTTAAGCTAGTCACTCTCTGGTCAGAGAGCAGAGGTGTGAAGCATTTGTTCTCAGGTGCCCTTGGTCTGGGCGGATAAGGTCTTGTGGTTTACCAGCTGGCTGTAAATTGCTTGGCTCGTCTGACCCCATTTGTCTGGCCATCTGCTGCAGATTCCCGTGCCCTTTTGTCAAAAACTCTCTTAAACCCTACCTATCCTGCCAGGCAGTGGCTTCTCCGCTGCACCCCTGAAATGAATACAAAATAATAGCACCTGGCTGGTACGGCTCAGTGGATTGAGTGCTGGCCTGTGGACCAAAGGGGTGTTGGTTCAAAATAATAGAAAATGTGAACTTCAAATTAAAAAAAAAATTAAAAAGGGAAAAAATAAATGAATGGCGAATTATTGGAAAAACCTATTCAGGTGGGAAAAATGTCACGTTGTTGCTGACGTGCGCTGTGTAGTCTGCCCACACATGGTCGACTCTGCACTGGACACGTACAGAGTTTTTCCTCCTAACGCTATTCCCTAAACAATCACAACCGTTCACACAGCGTTTTCACCACATCAGGCGCTATAAGGGATCTGCAGGTGACTTACACTCTCGGGGGGTGTGGGTCGGTCCTGTGCAAAGGCTATGCCAGTTTCTTTAATCCTCGTCCGGGGTGAGGACTGATTTGAGAGAGAGAGGGAGGGAAACATCGAAGTGAGAGAGAAACGTTGACCGGCTGCCTCCTGTACGCGTCCTGACTGGGGATTGAACCTGGAACCTTTTGGGTTATCAGGAGGATGCTCCAACCACCTGAGCCACCCAGCCAGAATGATGCTGTGCCATTTTGTATGAGGGACTTGAGCATCCTTGAGGGGTCCTAGAACAAACCCCTGGGGGCACCGAGGGGCAGCTGTATGTGAGGTCCCCTGCCCTGGTACAAAGAGTCCCAGAAAAAAGAGTTTCCTTCACATGAAAGCTGGAGGTTCTGATAAGAACGTGGACTGCAGCAGAGGTTGGAGACAATCACGTCTGCTGTAAGCGGAGGCCCCTCCGAACCCTCTGGGGTGGGTCCTTGAGACTCATCGCCACGGGGACCTGCAGCTGGAAGTCCCTTCTGCGCTGTCCTCGCTGGGGCTCAGGTCAGTGCATGGACACAGGGCCCTGCACCAGCCGCCCCCATTACAGGTCCACAGGCGGGGCATTTATTTTATTTTACATGTGTGTATTTTATTTTACATGCATGTATATGTATTTTACATGTGTATGTATGTATTTCTGCAATGGCCTTGGTGGGGTATGTTTCCTTAATGGAAAAGAATAACAACGTATGTCTTCAAGAACTGCTCTTGAACAGGCCTAGTTGATTATTAAGTCTTTTTGCGACACAGATAATTAGCTTCAAAGATACATTTCTGGGAGAGAAATACTGGATGCGCATCATTAATCTTACACTCTTAGAGGGAGGTTTCATTGGGTTTATTTGTGTAGCACCCATGTAGACATACTGGTTATCTCCTGGTTGATGGAAACGCACCCTCACCTTAGGGGCCCTGAGTGTGGCTACTGTACTGCACCAGGTGTACACGCCTGGCCCCACGGCCCAGGACCTGCGCCAGCAAGCTGATCCCCGCACCTGAATCATCGGAGAAGTTTGGGAGGGACATGTCCCATGAGCACACATGTAAGACAGTTTCCTCTAGAACTCAAACCTAGATGATTTTCTGGTTGTTTTTAAGAGAGAGAGATGGAGCCCTGGCTGGTGTGGCTCAGTGGACTGAGCCCCGGCCTGAGAACCAAAGGGTCGCCGGCTTGATTCCCAGTCAGGGCACCTGCCTGGGTTGCAGGCCAGGTCCCCAGTCAGGGTCACGTGAGAGGCAACCACACATTGATGTTTTTCTCCTTCTCTTTCTCCCTCCATGATGGTCTCTCTAAAACAAATGTCTTTAAAAAAATAGATAGAGGTAAGAGAGAGAGAGGGATAGACAGAGGGATAATCAAATGATGCAGTTCACATCAGCGATATAGCGCAAACGCTCAGCGAGTTCTGTGTCCACTTGACGGGGGTACTGGTGGACAGTAGGTCTGGGCCATCGCTGCCCCGTGGCCGTCGGTGCTGAGAGAGAAGGAGCCAGAGCAGCCAAAGGTGGCATTGGACCCGCCAGGATTTCCGTGGTGTGGAAGCGCCGTGTCCGAGGCCACGTGGGGGGCCGGAAGAAAATGTAATAGAACTCACAGACTGGGGGCTTGCACAGCGCACCCCCGACTCCCCACAGGTTGGAGACCGGACGCCCAGGATCCAGGTGCTGGCAGACCTGGGTCCTGCCGGGAGCTCCCCTGGCCTGTGGCAGCCGTGTCCTGTGCCCTCGGGTGGTGGAGGGACAGGGCTCTGGTCTCTGCCCCTCAGCAGGGCACTACACCCCCCTGGGGTTACAGCCCAGTGACCGGCTCTGTCCCTAGTCACCGCCCACAGGCCTTGCCTCCAAACACCTCCACACTGGAGGCCGGGGCTTCCCCCTAAGAATTGGGGGGCAGACCTACAAGGAGGAGTAAACGCCTTCTCTTACTTTTGCATGGTTTTCGTTCGGCCTTTCGTTGTTCATAAGCAATGTAGAGCCAAACCCATGGGTACTGAGTGGAGCCACGTGTGTGCGAGGCTCTGGCGACACAAGGACTTATTTCGGTACCATTGCCCCCGAGGAACCAGGGGGGGAAGCAGGTGTGCAAAGCCAGCGGCACGCCCCAGGTGCTGGGATGCAGGCAGGGGTGGTCAGTCCCAGCCATCAGGACTGGCTCTCTGCTGGGGACGAGGCGGGACACAGGCAGCCGTGTGGACGGGGTGGGCTGGGATCTAGCCCCACATCCTTTGCCTTTTCCACCATCCAATGCTTCACACACGCTGAGCTTTCAAGTCTGTCTTGAAAGCACCCCAGGGGCTATGTTTCCATAACTTTGCAATTCTATGAGCTCCCTCTGGGACACACTTCAGGGTGCCATTTCTTTCCCAGAGCCACCGAAACAAAGCAAGGACGCAAGGACAGGCTGGTTCTCTTCCCTGGGACCTCCTCCCACACCCGCCCCTCCAGCACTGGGCTCCAGCCACACTGGCCACGGTGACAGCCTACAGAAGAAGATGGCCCCGTGAGCCCTCGCCCCTGCTTTGTCTTTACCGTAGCCCATGCCATCTGATGCATCGTAGGGCATTGTAGCTTGTAGCAACAGGAGAACCGACCCCTGTGTCTACAGATCAGCTCATGGGTCACCTTGTGCACAAAAGCAGCCTGTCCCAGAGTCCAAACACACGACAGCGAGGACGGGGACGGTCCACATTCATGGGTCATTCACTCCGGGCCAGGCACTGTGCTCACCACTAACACCTGCATGCCTCTCAGTAACGCGAGAGGGTGGACGTTGTGACCGTCCCCCCTTCCCAGGTGGGTGACAGAAGCACAGGTAACAGCGTGGTCCAGACCTCAGGGCTCCTGAGTGGGAAAGGAGGGTTCAGCCTTAGACGCCCGGCCCCGGAGTCCACGCCCCAAACCGCCGAGGTGCACGTCCCTCTTCACCAAAGGAGAGGGCGCTGTGGACCGTGTTTGCACATGGCAGAGCCGGCATGTGCACCCCAAGCGCGCCTTGCTTCTGGGGGCCCCCCTGGGGGACGCAGCCAGCACTGACTGAAGCGGGACGGTTAAGGATGTGGTGTTGGAGGGGAGCTGCGTGGAAGCTGGTTTTGCCCCTCCAAGTTTGGGGTTGTTGCCGTCCTTCAGATCGCACCGTCGACCTGCTTCTGCTCGGGAAGTCTGTTTTCATATTTTCAACGTGTACGTCGTTATTTCTCTAAAGAAGTGGGAGTGTTGTCGTCCATTTGGGAATGCCATTTTCCGCCGTGTGATTTGGCGCCCTAAGGCTGCTGCATTTTGGGAATTCGAGACAGTTGCTGGTACTTGTCATAACGGTGCTCAGAGAACCGACGTCATCGAGTTTGAGACTGACTTTGCTTGTTTGGAAAGCCCCGCTGGTGATGAAAACAGCGTGACTGTCTTCTCCGCTTTGCTGCGTCCCCGACCTGGGAGGCCCAAAAGGACAGCGTCACGGTTTGTTCTTTGAGCAGAGAAGGGCACATGGGGTCACCGAGGGGAGATGGACAGACAGTGACTGCCGGGCGCCGGCTGACTGGAAGGCTCCCGTTGGCACGTTGCAGAGATTTGTAAACTGGATGCAGTTTTGGATGATCACAGAATACTTGCGAACGAACACCCGGACAGGTTACCTGTCTCCCAATTAAAAAATGCGGCGGGGCGGTGGGTAGATGACCAGAGCAGAGCACCCCAAATCACGGTCTCTGCCTCAACGACTGCGTGATGGATGAACACAGGTGCCCGTCTCTCTGGCCGTCTTCACTGTGGCCTGTCTCCTTCTCGGGAAGCTTGGGGGGTTAATGTGCCCGGTTTCCCCACTGAGCGCCCTGTGGTGCCTGCCACAGGGAACAGCTGTGCTCAGTGCCGATCTCCGAGACCTGCGACAAGCTGCGTTTTATTTTCAGGACTTGTATGCTATTTATTCATGTAAATTGACCCGAAATAGTTATATTACCATTTTGGAAATTAGAGCTGACTTCAAGGAGACGTAACTGTTCCCTGTTCACATTAACAGCAATGCTCTAGAGACTTGAAGTTATTTTGAGGGAACTTACGTTTAATGTGAAGTGATCTGGCAGCTGAATGGTACGCTTCTAATAGGCATTCTTTCGTAGGTCAGGGATGGAATTCTTAATTTAAAGAGCAAAACAAGTGACATTCAAAACAGTCCCCCCAGCATTGGCAGGACATCCTCAAAGTTACAGGCCAGAATTCACATGAATTTGTTGAAAAGCTGTTCAGTTAAAAAAAAAAAGAATCTATAAATCTATAATGAAAACATGTCATTAAAACATGACTAAAATTCACTTTTAAGATCAAAATGGTCCTTATTAAGAAGTCTTATTAATAATTTAATTAATCTTATTAATAATTCTTATTAATACATTTTATGTAGATAAAGCAGTTATTGCGGTAAATCCACGTGCCTGATCAACCATTTATACACTTAAATGTCATCATTCATCAGAAAAAGTTTCGTTCCACTTCAATATTTCACGCATTTGTCATTTATTTTTCATTTAAAGTCACAGAGAAGTCCCTTTCGCTGGGTATGCTAAGTGAGGCAGCCTACTGGGGCTTCTGAGTCTTCCTCTTATTTCAGTGATGACAATGTCACACGTGCTCTGTGCTCACTGTCCCCGTGCATGGTCCCAGTCTCTCAGCAGTTGTCTCCCAGGCCCAGCACTGCACCTGGTGTGCGGCCAGCGGGGCCACAGTTCAGGTAAGGAAGTCACAGCCGCCTTGGCTGAGTGACAGACCTCCCGGAAGGGCAGCCAAACTCTCACCCACCCCAGAGCCTCCGTCCTTGTCGGCCTCGGCTCCCCAGCCCCCTCTTGGAAGCCCATTTCCTCGGGGTTTGAAGGTTTTCTGCTTTTATTAAGAGCTCAGCAAGTATTCAAAGGCATGAATGAATTTTACACAGCATTCAGGAAAACTGCCTTTGAAAAGAGAATGTGCTTTTCTACCCAGTGTGCTTTTAAGCGTGTTGCATGACAGCAGGCCGGGCTCACAAAATTAAAATTTATTACAACTAGGGGGATAAATTAGTCGAAATATTTTAAGATGTCATACACAGATTCAGTGCATCTCCCTGCCACCTTTTAAGAATGCAGTGCTTTGAGAGGAGGATAACTCTGCATTAAGCATCGGCTTTTCATTCCGCTTTGATATTTTGTTAGATGTGACTTGGAACTTCTGAAGAAGCTTCTCAGAAAACCCACTGCCTGTTCACTTTGGAGCCCCCACCTTTTGTGGTGTGGATGTGAGAGAGACCCTAGCAGCACCTGCCGTCCTCAGTCTCATCAGCCAAAGTGTTGTTACTGTTCTCTCTCTTCCTGCTCTGTTAATGTTATTGCTCTTTTATCACCCGGCTTGCTTCCTAAAGGGAAATGGGACTTTGGACAGTTTCTGACACCCTGTGAGTGGCCAGCGCGATGTTGTGTAGGCTGCTGGGCCTTCGGGACGGGGGGCAGAAAAGGGGGCCATGGGAGCCAAGAGGGCCTCACTTCTGAGTACAGCTCTGGGGGCCGTGGGAGGGGCCGTGGGAGGGGCCGTGTTGCCAGGCGGGAACAGGGGGACAAGGGCAGGCCAAGGGGTGAGGAAGGGCTCTGGAGAATTCCCAAAGCTGGTAGAGCAAACAGAGGAAGAGGAGCCCAAAGAGAGGAGAAACGGAAACAGATGGAAACACAGAAAAATCTTATCAAAAAAGTCAAGCAAGGAGAGACAAAAAGCGGGGGGTGGGGCGTGTGGAACATTCCAGGTGCCACAGGATCCATCACAGTCATTGAAAAGAGGACAGTAGATCTGGCAGTAGTGAGAAAGTAGCTGATTTAAATTTTGAGCCAGAATTACCATGTTTCTTTTAAAAACAGCTCTTCGGCTGCCTTCATGGGGCTATCTAGGCTTTTCCCCTAAAGAAAGTTCCAGATTCCCTTTCGCTGCCCGTGAGTGTGTCTGAGTCGCGTCCCGTTTTCTGAGGACATGGTGTGAATGAAATCGAGCCAGCAGGCCCCAGGTGATCCGCCTGATTTCCAAATTAATGCTGAGGAGAGACCCACCCGTTTCCAGAAGGGCCTCACTCTTTCTTCACAAAAGGTCACCACAAGGGATGCATTTAAATAGCTACCCAGAGAGTCTCCAAATACATTGCCTTTTAAAAAAAAATTGTTGTGTATTTGCATGTCTAGATCTGTAGAGAGGCTGCTACTTTCCATCAAGTTCACGCAGCCGTGTGAGGAAGGGTGTGAGAGCAGTCAGTGGACCGAGCCAGCTACAACCACGGCCAGGGGTGTCATCCTCGGCCAGCACCTTAACCGGTTTGGAAACGGGGTTACAGATGAGTATCTCGGGGTGGAGTCCTCGGGAAGGGGCCGCGGCCACTCAGCGCGCACGATTGCGCAGCCAAGTGGCAAAGACGTAATTACGGGAGGAAAGGAGGCGCACGCACTTCCCTGCACACGAGGGCCTGGCTGCTGGGGCTCTCGGACCTGCTTAATTGGTCACATATCCCAAGGCAAAGGGCTCACATTTAATTTTTAATAGCCAAATGCCAGGGTCAGAAATGTCTCTTTTTATAGAATCACATCTTCAGGAAGTTTTCATAAAAAGCCTGAAGGCCAATCCCCCTCAGCACAGAGCGATCTCAGGGATTCATTTGCTGTGGCAGAGACTAATACTTATTTTTCTTAATTACTTTTTTCTTTTTTTTTTTGATACTACATATATCATGCATTGATTTTTACAACATTCATTTTCTTTTTACTTTTTTCTCTTCTAATAGAAAGATGTACTTATTTACTATACACAGATTTGTGTGATTTTTAAACAGCCATAACGTTTCTACATGAGAACAAAACAAAAATAAATGCTCGTAAAACCAGAAAAGAAGGAGCGTACACGGGCACCGTGAGCGTTTCCAGTGGCGCCTCGGTCCTTGTCCATTTCTGAACTTGCCACCCCCGTGCCGGCTGCATTTTGGTGGGAAAAAGTGTCTCAGTGCTCGGTGCTTGCTCGCCACTCTGCACTTGCTAGAACTTCAGTGGGTCACGGTGCCACCAGGCAAGAGGTTAGCAGTGGCATGAAAGCTCCTTCGCCAGCCCCCCCCCGGCATTGCTAGGGGGTCTGGGCTCCGTGGAAGGGGCCCCTTGGGCCCCTGGCCTCCCTGCATCTCCGACACAAGGGGGCACCTGGGCTGCTCCATAAAGTGAATTCTGTGGCACCTTTCATCCCTGAGTCTCTCTTGTTTTGTCTTGAGAAGGCTAGAAGACTCCTTTCTGGCCATCACACCCAACTCTTTAGCTTTTGAATGTAGTTGCTCACTTCCAAACTGCACGTCTATGCTGTTGTGGTCATTCAGAAGAGGTGGACACGCAGAAGTGTTTTTTTTTTGTTTTACACAAAACCCACCCAACCAGCGTGGAGGGTGGGCTGGCCCCTTTAACGCCTCCGGCCCGAGGCACCTGGCCTGCTGAGCTGGCGACCCCAGGGGCTCCCTCCTGGCGCCCTGCCTGCCGGTTCCCCAGCAGGTGCAGGGCCTGCTCGCCAGGACGCGGTGGTGCATTTCTGCCAAACCTTCAGCATCATTTTTCATCATAAGCAAGACATTTAATGAAATATTATGTAAACCAATGACATATGAGTTTTAAAAAGGGTTATGGTGTCTATGGAAAAGAGAGAAAATGACTGCCAGATCCACTGCAGGCAAATGGCTGTGGGAAGTCGTGGGGAAAAGCCTCGCAGAGAAACACGGGTCATGCGCTCAGCGAGCCTTCAGCTCTTGTGTGTCTGCTGCCCTTCACAGTGACCAAAAGCTGGGCATCTTCAGTGATACCCGATGAGCTGGTTTGGCAAAAAACTGAATTGCACGCGGACCAGCCCTCGAGAGAGAGCATAGAGCTGAAGTTTGGGAAACTGATGTACGTTTTCATGCTTAGAATTAAAATGGAGCAGCTAAAAGAAACGCAGGCATTTCTTTCTCTAGTTTCCCCCTGTGACTGATTTTTTCACTAAAGAAAAGTATGAGGAGAGACTTTTGCTGTCTCCCTCCCCCCACACGTGGCGTTCAGTGTGAGAGAAGCTTGAAGGCCCACGGGCCAGTGAATGCAGACAAGACGCTCCATGCTCCGCTGTGGGGGGCCAGCTCCTACCTCCTGGTCCAGGGTGCAGGAGCAGGTGCCAGCGCTCACGGTGCTTCTGCATGGATCCTGGCCACCAGGGCGGCGCTGGCCCAACAGGTGGACCCAGGGGGAGTGCCGTACTCTGCTCTGTCCAGCTAAGGCCAGGGCTCTCTGGCACCCTCGGAAGTGCCCGGGGTCAGGGTCCACGCTGACCTGAGATGCAGGAGGTCTGCTTAGGTTTCCCTGCATGGACCCCTCACCTCCACCAAGGGAAGACCGGCCGGTCTTGGAAAAGATGTGAGGGTTCCCTGCATTTATGCAGAAATTTAGTTCCTCTGCTAAACCCTCCGTGGGATCATGGCTGATTCCTTCTTTCCAGAATTTCGCTTCTCTCAACATCACAGTGTTAGAGCTTTGTTTGCTCTTGTGTCTTTAAAATGCCGTGTGCCCTACTTTCTGTAACATTTCCCCCAAACCCACAGGCAGGTGTACACCCGCCGTTACTTTTATACACACGCATCTGATATTTGCACTTGGTCTGAGACAAAAACATTTCAGCTTGACACCAAATATTTATCTTTCCAAGCTGCACTTCAACTTGTGAAGTACGTTTGTGAAGCTCTGTGTCTTATCGTGTGCAAACTCTGACTCCTGATGTCATTTTGAAACGCAGCTCACACGGGGCAGGGGGTAGGTCACTCAGAGTGCAGGGGACACTCCCTGCCCTGCAGACGAGACCGTGTCAGTGACATGGTGGGTGTGCCCATGCGTGTGGCATGTGGCATGTGGCGTGCAGATGAGTGTGAGCAGTGGGCGGGGGGCACCCTCTCCACCACCGAGGAGACACGGTGACAGCCAGGCTTCCCTCCCAGCGGTGACATTGGCTTTCCCCCTCCGCGGTCCAAATTCACATCCCATTTCTTACGTGGCGACCGCAGGCTGTCGGGGTGAAATGAAACTGTCAGCCTCGGATGCTTGCAGGTGCTGAGTGTGACCTGTCACTGCCCGGACCAAGGCCCTGTTTCTGGTGGGGGAGGGGAGAAAAATGAAGGCACAATTGCCTCTGTCCAACACTGGTCAGGCAGGACCCTCATGGGACACGAGTGATGTGGGGCAAGTCTGCTCTTGGGGGGCATTACTCTTCAAATGGCTCTGGGGTCTCAGCTGCTGCAGGGTGTGGCCAGGCAGGGGGCTCCTAACAGAGAATGGGCTGCAAGCACTCTCCTCATCTGAATAAGCTGTAGCTTGACTCCTTTGCATTCTCCACATGAGACAAGGTGTGGACAAAGCCTTAGAAACAGACTATATCTTTATATACCTGTAAGTAGATGGACAGGTGATAGATACCCTTGTACTTTGAAATAATAGACATCTGTGCCGTGTGTTCAACTGGCAAACTGTCCGCGTGGAGACGCAAAGCCTCCTGTCGATAGTGATTATGAAGGAAGTGCTGTTTTCTGATCGAAAGCCTTTTTAAGTATCTTTTATTGGGTTTCCACTGAATGGCTGCATCATTAATAGTGCCGAGTGCTAATGATGCTTTCCAGCAGTTAAAGCAAAGGGGGCTTCCGTCTTCCTTGGTGTTCATTTATTCCTTCTAGGAACATTTCCCGAGTGCTGACCGCACGCCAGCCCTGTTCTAGGTTCTGGGACAACAGCAAACACACTCCCGTTCTCAGGGCGTATGTCCCAGTGCGGGGTGGGGAGTGGGGGGGGGGCGTGGGAGGAGGCGGAAACAAGCCCGTCAGTGGGGCAGCTCCTCCAGTGGCGTGGTTCTGTGATGACCGTGCTGACACGCATGCCAGTGTCACTCTCATCCATGCCAGGAGCCTGCAGCGAGGCCGGTTTTGTTGCGCATCTTTTTGCTTAAAGTCTGGGACCCCATCAGGACGTGACATGAGGGCTCATGCTACATAGCGCATCGGGAGGTCAGAAACACTCTGATGTGCAATCAAACTGGGCCAATAAAGCGGCATACAGCAGAGGCGCGCAGTGCCAGTCTCGAGGGTGGCCTGGAGCCCTGCGCACTGTGTTGGCAGGGACCTTGGTAGTAGGTGCCATGAGGGAGAGGCTCGGCAGAAGGATGGGCCAGCTGTGCAGAGTGCGGAGGACAGCCCAGGAGTGGGGACAGGAGGTGCAAGGCCCCAGTGAATTTCATGTTCAACGAGTTCAAGGAGCCCCGAGAAGGGCAATGGCTAAAATATGGGGTGACAGGGAGGCCCAAGATCAAACTGGTGTCTGCTACATGGGAAACACCTGATGACCCTGCTCACGGACAAAGGGAAGGATCTCGGCTTCTCCTCACAGTAACGCAGGACTCCTTTGAGGGGTGTGGAACGAGAAGGGATATGACCTGTCGACACCTTCAAAGGAGCCCACTGGCTTTGTTGAAAATACCCACGCGGGGACAGGAGGGGCCAGGCTACAGCAGAAGGACCAGCCAGGACATTCCCACAGTGGCTGGGTGGGCCCTGGTGCCTGCTGGGAAGTGGCCATGTCACACATGTGTTGTGGCCATGTTACACATGTGTTGTGTGTGTGTGTGTGTGCATGTGGAGCAGAACAAGCCTGTGAGTGGGCTGTTCAGTGAGCCCAGCCTGGCTCCAAGTGAAGGGTGAAGCCTGTTACTGGGGGAACCCAGGGGTGGGAGCAAGCTGGGGCGTGGAGGCAGGGTGGTCTGACGTGGGAGGCGGCCATCGGGTGGGTACCCGGAAGGAGGGGTGGGTCGTCTGTGAGATGCACGAGTTTTGAGTTCAGGGGGGATGCTGCGAGAGATACTCAGAATCAGGAGGGGAGGGATGACTCACACTCGTGTGCTCCTCTCAGTGCCCTCTCTCCATGAAGCTGACATGGACAGCTGTCCCTTTGAGCTGGTTGGTGGAGTGATGGTGGTTTGTTCTGGGACGTCCACAGGTGGCAGCTGGACCCTATAAGGGAGCATGTCACAGATACTTAGAAGAACTAAACATGTACAATCAGCTAGAGCAGAGCAGAGTCACGGCCGGGAGCCCCCCAGGGGGGGAAGCCTCGTTAGCCCCTGGCTCAGCCAGCAGAGCTGGATTGAGTCCCAAAGCTCGGTCGGTCCCTCCTCTGTGTCTCTTCCTCCTTTCCCAGTGGCGAGTGTTCCGCCTGCAGAACAGCAAATGCTGGTAAGAAGGGATCATCGACCACCTCACTCTCGCGACTGGATGCCGGCTTATTCCTTTCCTGGCATCCCGTTATTTAAGACCATTTCGTAAAATGGGACCACGTAACGTGACTGCAGACGGCACACGCCGCGAGGCAGGCACCTGGCTGACCGGTGATCAATGAAGAGCCCACACACAGGTCAAACACTGGTCAACGCCCCCAGCGAGGCACCCCAGCCCTGGTACCTCCTACGCCGCACAATGGCCCCCGAGGTCGGTATCAGTGGCTTCAAAGACAGGTGACTAATGTTAAGTTTGAGGTGTAGCCTCCAGTTGCACTTCTGTGCATGAACCAGAGGAAGGAGGGAAGCACAGGCGTGAGCACACCACTGCCTGCACGCTGGCTGAGACCGAAGGGTGCCTCCTGCCCCGACGTCGCCACCTTCCGCTGAGTCCCCAAGGGAAGCGAAGTGCCAGAGGGGAGCCGGAGAACACTGGTTTCCCATGGAGTTTTTCCAAGTATTAGCTGTGTGGCCTTGGGCAGCCTGGGTCTTGAAGGGTGGAGATAATGAGAGCCTCAGGTGTCAAGCACAGTCCTGGGTGCAGAGCAAGGACGCTATAAACACAGATGTCACTAGATGTGGTTGGTCATTGAGTGGAAAGGTGAGGACACCAGGTAGCCGGGCAGATGGGATGAGCCACCCACAGGCACCCCACAGCATCAGACAAGGAAGACCTGCGGGTGGTCCCGTGGGGCCGGCACGTGCAGAACGCTGTAAATAGGATGGGTCCTGTCCGGGCTGAACACAAGCAGAGGATCAGCCTTTCCCTGGACAGGGTCCCCGGCATGTGCCGCAGCCAGGTGTGCCCAGGTTAGGGCAGGTGTGGGCTCCGCACCCAGAGGGCCTGTTTTAGGGAACGCTATTCAGTTCTGCTCTGAGACGGAAACAAACTTCCAGACCGACGTCTGTCTCTGAAACCAAAGGAGGGAAATCTCTTACCGCCCTCAGCGACCTTTTCCGTGGGTCCAAATTCCCACCCGTCACCGTGCGCATTCAGAAGCCAGTCTTGCCCTCAAAAAGTGGCTATTCAGGTGTTCAAATCTTGGTTTGAAAACTTCCTTCTCATAACCACGCTCTATTTTTTTAACATTGTAATAGTTACTGTTTCAGAAAGAAAGATTTCAGGGGAAATGTAAGTTATATCACTTTAGAGGAAGGATTTGGGAAACTGCAAAATGGAAAGAAGATCACTTCTCCACTGTAGTTAGATACATATGTGAATAGTGTAAATGGGTATTTAATTCACACATTTATACAGCTTTAACTTGAAACGTACGTATACTTGATATATATTTAATTTATAAATGTATATGAAATATATAAATTGATATATTTGACATACAAACATATTTAACTTATAAACATACAAATGGATGTATATTAGCTCCCTATATATAGCTCAACAAATGCATATAAATATAAATATAAATATATATATATATATATGTTGTTTCTGCACACTGAAGGTGTTTTCCCTCATTCACTCACACGCTAGAATGTTTCAGGAAAATACACCATTTTACAAAATCTTAATGAATGAGGTTCCTATGTGCATCTAAGTTCATTTTAAAACTGACACCCTACGTTAAAAATACCTGCCTGGTGACAACAGTGATATAAATACCACTCCTTGGCTGTAGGTACATTTGCCCCTGGTGTGCGCAGCATGAGTGATCTTCTCAGTCCCATCCTGTAAGAATGTTTCAGAGCATTGTAGTTACAAGACATAATGCGTACAGGTGTTCCACTTGGCCGTGGACCAGCGAGGAGGTCTGGGCCACCTGCCAGGTGAAGAATGCACGAGAAACTTGGACTCTGCGGTGGGCCATTCACACGGCAGCATGTCCCTGGTTGGGGAGAGGAAAATGCTGTTTTCCACCCGCCGTGGTTGACTCAGTGGATCAGAAACCCAGGATACAAGGGCCAACCTTATTTATCAAGGAAACTTGCAAGTCAAGGAGACTACCCCATACCTGGACACCGACACAGGAGGAAGGAGCGGGGCTGGAGCCTGGACAAATAGCCCCGCCTACAGATGCTGCTGGCACCGGATGCACCAGCAGATAAGCAGTACCATTTCTCAAGAGCCAGTGCAGGGTGCGCTGCCCAGCTACGGGCATGTGAGGACGTGAGTGTAGCCTCGGAGACCCTGGTGGGCTGCGGTGCGTCTCACGGAGCCCCGGCTGAGCCTGCAGTGCCCACTGTCAGTTCCCACAGTGCCCCTAACAGGAAAGCCCAGGTATTGTGAGCACAGACTTTAAAACTGAGCCCGTGTTGTGAAAAAGAAATAAAACGGGCTTTGTCAGAGCGCCTGTTGTCGGGATTGTTTGCTGAACCCCAACGCCAACCCCCTCTGTGGGCAGAAGCGCACCCCGGACTGCCCTGCATAGGACACACTTCCTTCCTCTGGGTTGTTTCTGAGGCCGCCGTTCAGCTGCTGAGCCTTGGGTGGGAGGCAGGGCGTGGACAGATGTGGCCCACCACGCAGTGCTCCAGGGGGAGCGCGGCCCCCAGCAGCAGCTGCCCCTCTCTGGCACTGGCCCTGACCTTGGCGGCACCCGGGTTCTGGAGCTGGCAGCCCTGGCGGCGTTGCTGGCTCCGTGGGTCCCTCCTATCTCGGGTGGGATGTGATCGCAATCTGGAAGGAGAAGGGACAGGTGGAGTGAGCCACCCAGGCAGAAGGGGGCGGCGATGAGCCGTGCTCACGGCAGGCACGGAGGGGAGGGCGCTGGGTCTGCACAGGCCTCTGTGGGAGGCCGAGGTAGAGCACCAACAAGAGACTGGCCCCAGAGGGGCAGGTGCCGAGGACTTTGAACAACGACAAAAGCCACTTCGTGGGAGGTGCGGATACCTCAGCAGGACTTCATGGAAGCACTTTTGAAAAAGACAAACCCGGATCCGATCCTCGCCCTGCCTTCCCTGGGCTGTTGTTCCCAGGGTCCAAACTTGCTTCTCGCCTCAGACAGGCTGCAGGCAAACATGACGTTCCCAGCCTTGACCATGACATCCTGCGGGGGTTGGGAGGCACTCCCACTGGGAGGCGCAGCAGCAGGTGAGGGGCTGTCCTGTGCACAGCAGGATCTCAACCACCCTGGCCTCTACCTGCCAGGAGCAGCCCTCTAGTGGTGGCAGTCAAACCTGTCCCCAGACAGTGCCGGTGTCCCCACGGGATGAAACTGCCCCGGTTCAGAACGGCGGTCTCACCTCTGCCCAAGTTCAAAGCCACATTGGGTCCCTGTCTCTGGAGCCACATGCTTAGTGAGCAAAGACAGCCCCTGCCCGGGACAGTTTCCCCTCTTTCACAGAGAGTCTCGCTGAACCCAAGTGACCACCTTCCGCTGTGCGGCTCAGAGCTCATGCGGCAGCTGGTTTTTAAGTGAGTGATCTTTGTGGCCAACAGCAAGACACCCGCCCTGAAAGCCCTACAGGCTTGACGCTTTCAGGATAAGTTGCCCCGTTGAAAGGAGGATCCCTCTGTAACGTACGTGTAACAACTGAGTACAAAATGTTAGTTTAGAAAGGCTCGGCTTCTATAAATCATGAAAAGCTTTGACTCTCATCTCTCAAGGCGTACAGGTTTTTAAAAGTCAAAGAATGATTTCCTGGAATATCAAAGCAAAAGCCGAACGAGCTTGTCACCTGTGGAGAAGGGGGTACAGTCCCAGGAGGCGCTGTGCCCCGCCTGCACCTCTGTCTGCGGTCTGCCAGAACGCACCGCAGCCACTTTGTAAACCAGCGAATGGGACCCGGTGCGTCTCTGCGCACCCACCCAGTTAATCCCCGTGGGACAGAGGAGAGGAGGCAGGGACTCCGGTAGTCAGGAGCCACAGCGGTGTTTTCCACCCGTGGTGGCCGACAGCCAGGGTAACGGAGCCGGTTCTCTTGGCAGGAAACTTCCGTCTGCAGGGGGCCCAACCATGGTGCCTTTACCCCTAGCCAGGCGTGTGCCTGGTTCACTGCCAGGCTGCCCCACATGTGGGAGCAGGGTCTGCTGCCCGCCACCGCTCCGTGGCTGTGGGCCTCAGCCGTGAGAGCCAGTGAGACTTGGGAGGAAGGCCCCCTGCCCGGCTCCTAAGGGCGGAAAGAGTTATAGGGGACAGTGTGCTGCGACTGAGTGTAGACATTTATTCTCTCTCCCAATCCCTCCCTGCGCCCACAGGGGGCACACACCTGTCTAGGGCAGACAGGAATGAGGGCAGGATCAGTGAGGAGAGGAGCAGTGGCTGTTATCTGTGGAAAGCCTTCTGCATCGCCCCCCCAACCCCCACCCCGGGAAGCAAGGGCTGCCAGGTTGGACGCTCTGTCTGTTGGAAAGAAGGGTTAATGAGGTGTGAAAAGCAGGCACATTGGGCCCCGGAGAATGCCTTTGGCGGGAACCGAAAAGTCGCTCATTTGTAGCGGTCTCCTGGCCGCTCTTCGGGGCTGTTCTTCAGAGGGTCGGGGAAGCGGATTCGTGCTCTGGGAGTCCCAGCTCCTGCAGGGCAAGACCTGCATCCTCACTCCCAGAGGAAGTCATTGTCATCTTAATAGATGCAATTTTCCCTTATTTTCAAACAAGGCGCTTAATTTTTAGTATTATAGTAGGTTTTGGTTTTGATTCCTTATCACATAGCAACGCAGGCCTCGAAAAAATGGCAAACGCAAATAAGAAACAAGGAATTTAACAAAAACCTCTACTTATGCACCTGCAAAAACTACAGCTGGCACTTGAAAATAGAGCGTTGCTTTTTTAATACGTGCATGAAATGCTTTTTCAAATATGACAAAATACTATATAACAGTTTGGGGGTGTTTCTTTTCATTTCATATATTGTGAATACTTTTCTAGGTGGACAAACACTCTGCAAAATGCATCTTGCTGTCTGAAGGGTTTCCCGCTGCGTAGCTGGACCACAGGTCACCGTCTCCCTTTTCTAAACTAAGACTATCTCTAGGTCTTCGACATCACTATCCTGAAATCGTTATAAATATCACATAGCTAGTGTTCCTAAACAAGTTCTCCTAATCATTCCTTTAGGGTAAATTTTGGTATGTCGACTGTGTAAGTTAAAAGGAAGACATCCTCTGAAGACAGCAGTATTCACACCCGAATTGCCCAGCTCGTGCCTAACCACCCTCTACACTACGGAGTCCCTCTTCTCTTACAGGAACACTATTTTAATGAACCTCTTTCTTTCAGTGTGCACTTTACACTGTTTTGTCTTTGTCTCTCTTAAAGTAACCTCACCTTGACTCTGCAGTCAAACGCCAGATGAAGCCTGTCTGTTGCAAGGTCAGACTCTCAGTACCCAGTTGCACAGCCTGAGGCTGTCCCCCAGTCTCCCTGCCTCCTCTGCCAGCGTGGAATCTCCCTTCAAAGTGGCCTCTGTCCCCAGGACCACCCTTCTCCTGCACTCAGGGTCCCTCTGCGTCTCCTTGCCACGTGCTTTCAGGAAAACTGGTCCCAGACAAGTGTTGCCGTCCTTGTCACTCTCGTTTCCCGGGAGCAACAGTTCTTGATTCCGGTCGCTGCAAACCCCGCCCCCCACCGGACCGAGAGTTTATTAAACCCAGAGTGCTGAGTCCAGTGCAGTTTCTGGCTCCGTAGGTCTGGGATGGGGCTTGGGGCTTAAAAGTTAGAAAACTTGCCCTTCTCTCGAGTTCCCAGGGCGTACTGATGCTGCTGGTTGTCACCAGCCCCTGGGAGCCCTTCCTTAGAAAAATCAGAGGCTTTGATCCCACGTGTTACAAATGCTTGTTTCCAGTTGTTTTTGAAACAAGGGTGACCCGCACGTGCTGGTCTCCTCTGCCAGGGACGTCATTGGCACCACAGTCCCATTACCCAAAAGCCCTGCCCACATATCAAATCGATGCAGCTCATTAACTTTACCACTGTATAATTAAACGGACTAGCTGGGTCAGCCTGATAATCAGTCCAATCCACTGCTAGTAGCCCTGTGGTTGGGTCCCTGCCTTCTCTGGTTCTGGAGGATGAATCGAGACTCCAGCAGTGAACTGGAAAAGGCAGGACAGTTCCAGCCCCTGGCGTGAGAAACGCCCAAATGTTCCGAGCCGAGTCCCCGTGCCCACCTTTCGCAATGACCAAAACTCAAACGTCAGAGTTTGGAATACAGAGGGGTCGGCTGGACCAGAAGAGGGGAGGCCAATCCTGCCTCGCATCCACCTTGCTCCCTGGAGTCTGGTGGGCCTGGGATGCGGCCGAGCTGGTGGGTGAGTTTTAACTGGAGACCGCGGAGCTCGGCCATTTATGCTAACGGGGTGTCAGCACCAGGTCTTCCTGGGCAGCAGATCCTCGGCTTCTGAAGGGTTCAAGTTCTGCTTCTTCCTGTGCTTTGGTTTCCTGGGGGAAGGAAGGGCGGGACCTCCATCCAGGTGCGGCTGCAGGTCAAAGTTCTGTCCTCTACACTGGCTTCGGCGGAATGGCTTGGGGTTGCATCCTGTGGTCTCTGAGAAGCAGCTCAGCATCGCGTTAAACAGGACAGGACTGGTCTGAGCTGGTGCTCTGGCTGTACAAAGGGCCTGCAGGTCTGTTCTCAGCGAGCAGCTCTGCCGGTCATCCCATGGCCTCTCGCCGTTCCCTTCATCGCCAGCCCCTCTCTGTGGCTGTGCTGGGGATCTGGTCCTTGCCTCACTGCCGATCCCCAGAGGCCAGTTCCCAGTAGTCACCCTGTGGGGCTTCATGGAGCCACTGTATGTGGGGCAAACACACCTCGCGCCTTCCAGCACTGCCCCTGCCTGGCCTCCTGCTCACCTTCTGCGGTCACGGGCCAGACGTCTTGCTGCTGCCCACCCCTCGGGCCCTGAAACGTTCCGTCCTCAGTTGTTCTGTCTGTCCTTGGTGCTACGTTCAGCATCCGCCCTTCAGGCCTGTTTTTCAGTTTATTAATTCGGGGTCCTGCCTGCCATTCCTAATCTGTTTTTTTAATATCCTGAAATGTACACTGTGTTTTTAATAACTCATTTTATTGTGTTTTTATCACCATTTACCCCCCCCCCATACCGTCTGTCTTCTCTCTCCACCCACACACTCCCCCCTGCAATCACCTCACCGGGAGCTCTTTCTCATTTTCCCTTCCTTTTGGGCTCCATCCCTCCACCCCCCAGCCCCACCCCTGCCCAGAACTGTCATCTGCTCTCCATCTGTGGGTCTGTCTCTGTTTCGCTTGTCAGCTCAGTTCGCTCACTAGATCCCACATGTGAGTGAGATCACGTGGCACTTGCCTTTCTCTGACGGGTGCATTGTGCCATTTCTGGGGCCTACAGAGCGTGAGTCGAAAAGCCTGTTTGAAATCCTTCCGTCCGCCATCACATGCTCCTCAGTTCCTTTACTCACAGGTTCGCGTGGGACATGCCTCCACTGCGTTTCGTCTCTGACGGGCCCACACCTGACCTCCGCGGGCCCCTGTCTGGCAACCTGCCACCTTGCACGTGTGTGGCCCCGTGTGTGGCCCCGTGTGTGGCCCCATGTTCTTGCTTGACTAGCGAGTTGCTTCTGTCTTTCTTGGCGGCCGCACACTTCACTCCCCAGGACCCTCCTCGGCCCGCAGGTCGCTGTGTGGCCAGATGGGGCTCTGCCACACCCAGGCTCCCACAGCCATCGCTTAGACACAGCCCAGGAACTGCGGCCTCAGGGTGTGGCTTCCAGGGCCGTGGGGGTCCCATGAGTTTAGGTTGCAGGCCACAAAGTCACTGACTTAGGGTGATGATGCGCTCTTGGCCCTTCTCTTCTCCCACGCAGAACCAGGGTTGGAAAGGGCTTCTCTGTCTGTCTGTTTTTTCCATTCTTTCTCATGGTGGGTTGGTTCCGGGTGCACTGTCACTCTGGGGGAACTCCTCACGGCACAGTCTCGTATAAAATACACTTAAATATAAAATTTGTTTTATTACACATTCTGTACAGGACAGGTGTGATATCCTATACATGTTTGTATCTACACAGCATGCATGGATTATGGATGCAAGACGTATGTACTGTACACATGATATGTGTGTACTGTGTGCATTATACATGTGTGTAACACAGGTGACCTCTACTCATTCAGGCCTCCTGTTTCGGGGGCTTGCAGGTTTCACCTGCCATGACCCGTGTCCTGAGCCTGGCTGTCAGCACGGACGCTCAAGGGGACCGGTTCCAATCGTGCCCACCTCTCCAGGTTTCCATTCTCACCTCATTTTTGTCAGGAGTTTGCTCTACATTCGGGTTTCCTTCCCACTCAAGATGAACCACATCACCCGCGGTGCCTCGGTCCCGACTCCTACCTGACCGAGGCCAGGTCTGCCCAGAGCAGGGTGATGAGGATGGGTGTGCAGGCCAGCACTGACCAGGGAGAGCTGGTGGGACCCGATCTCAGAGTTTCGGAGTGGCCCACAGCCGCTCCCAGGCCCAGCTCCCGCCGACCTAGTCGAAGGTGGACCTGGGGTCCCACGGAGGGGTAGGAGCCCCAGTCTTCTCTCAGAAACCCAGTGACAGATGGCTGAGTGGGACCCAAAGACATTGTACAACAGACAGGCAAATCACGACTTCAAAGACGTTCCGCCTGTTCTGGGCTCCTTTCACTTGTCCCGAGAAATGGCCGCCTGGAAGTGGCCTAGCCCTGCGTCAAGTCCCCGTGGGTAAGAGCAAAGCCACGCAGGCAGCTGGATGACAAAGCAGCCAGTCCGTGGGCATTTCTCCTGCCTCCCACCCGCTCCTGCTGCAGTTGTGACCAGAGGGAGCCAGGGAAGTGCCCAGCTGGGACGATGGCTTCTATTGTTAGCAGCCATTGTCTCTCCATCTGTGTGGGAGGGCGGTGATTGCCACGCTCCCTCCCTGGGATCTGCACCGAAATTCATGAGTCCCACAGAAGATGCCAAATGGAAGTCTGAAAGAGGCAGTTTACTCCAGTGAAGTGATTATCCATTTCGTGTTCAATGTGCGTTTTCCGAGAGTCGGCCCGTCTGAGCGCCTTCTGCTGCAAAGGGACCCAGACTCCCCTTGGGCGTCCTTGGGGCTGGAGCAGCCCGATCGGCGATGGCTCTGGAGGCCGCTGTTCATGCAGGAAAACCTGCAGGTCCATGGAAGTTAAGCGGGAATTTAAGAAGATGGTATACATTTGGAGAAGCTTTTTTTACGTACAATTGCCCTGACTATCTGTTCCTTCACAAATACGGACAGATCTAGCCAACCATAATCAACATTGAGGACTGAATACTGGCAGCATTTACAGCTTTTAAAAAATGACCAACATAAGACTTCTGTGGGCTGAGCCCTCCCCCGTTTGCCTCCCCAAGACAGACCCTTCCCCTTCTTCCCGCAGAGGGCAATGCGTCCTGGGCTCCGGTCACGGCCCCTCTTTCTTTTACCGATCACAAGGCCTTTTCGGGTCTGTTGACTTTCTAGTCTAGACAGAAACACTCTTTCTAGACCCCGAGTGCACGTGTTTCTTTTGCTCCTGAAAATCCTATAGGGTCTTACCCCTTTCTAGAAGCTTCTCCAAAGGGAGGTACCGGTATCTCCTCTGTAATTACTGCTCAGCCTGGCTGAGCCCCCTGCCACCACAACCATGTCCCCAGGGCTCAGACTTTCAAGGGCAGCTTGGTGGGTTGGGGCAAGAAAGCCAATCACAGAGTGTGTCCTTCCTGTGAGATACTTTCATACGCGATTGTGGGAAGAAAAGCAGATGTTTTTCATGACAGTGTTTTTAAAAAAATGTAAGGGTAATCGAATGTTTTCAGATCGATACATGTAACACTTAGACATCTTACATTTGGAAAGCATGTACTTTTTAAATTAGGAGCTATCAATACGCCTTTTCTAAACTAGAATGGCTTTCAGTGGTGAAAAACGCAATCGGGCTTCTGTGTGACCGTACAGGGTGCAGTCCTCGGCTGTGCTGTGATTCTATCTAATCCGGTCTGCCCCCTCAGGAACAGGTTTTACTTCCATCCCTGGGGGGAGAAGCATCCGCCCACTGTCCGGCCTCACCTCGTTCCCAGACTGCTCCGTCTGAAGGAAAAGGCACCTTTCCTTAGGGCGCTTGCCTTTTTTTTTAATTTATTGAGTTTTGAGAGACAGAAAGGAACGGTGGGAGGGAAGGAGAGAGAGAGAAGCAACGTCAGTTGTTTGTCCCACCTCTGTTCGCATTCATTGGTTGGTTCCTGTATGCGCCCAGACCGGGAATCGAACCCGCAACCCTGATGTATCTGGACAACGCTGTAACCGACTAAGCCGCCCGGCCAGGGCCGGGCCAGTCTCGCCCAGTGCAGCTCTGAGTGCTCCCCTCCGGGCGGGCCACCGTGCTGCAGGTCATTACTGTAGGTGGCGCTGTCCACTGTCGCTGGAACAGACGCTTTCACCTGCGCTTTGTTTGAGTTTCATGAGAAAGGAGTGTTCGTCGCTTGCTCCCCCCCCCAGGATTGGTTAGCCTGCAATTTCTGTGGTGATAAGCAAAAAGAGGGACAATGGGGGGAAAGCGGTGTCATCAACCATGAAGCCGAGGAGCAGAGGGCGCAGAGCGTTCACAGAAAGCGCCAGATGCGTGGGCGCGCAGCCACTCGGGCCGGCGGCTCTGGGCTTTGAACGCGTGGCTCTGGAGAGCATGCGTGTGGGCCTGGGCCTCTCCAAGGGCAGCGCGTGCCTCTCAAAGGAGGGTTCTCCTGCTCAGAGCCCTTTTGTCACGGTCCTTCTTCGGGAGCTTTCTTCTGGAGGCAGGATGACTAACCAAGATGCAGGCTCCCAAGCAGTGACATCACACACAGTGACGTCACACCCTGTCTTGGCCCCTAGGAAGGGGAAGTGAATGGGGACCGGCGGGAATCAGACAAAAGCAAGAGGCAGCGAGGGGATCCTGACCTTGGTGCTGCCTGCAGTCTTAACTGAAGTCACTGCCAGGTTTAAATGTCATGTAAATGAATCGTGAGAGGTACAGTTACTTTAATGAGCTGTTTCCCAGAGGAATTCCAGTAGAGTCAAAGTTAACATTTTCATCCTTGCGCTGCACCCCATCCACCGCCCAATCACAAACTAGGATTGCATCACTGCAGTTTAAATGAGATACATCTGGAAGCTTCTGGCACCTCTCTCATAAAAAAATCACGTCTTATTAAGGTGAAAGCAGCCCTGGCTGGTGTGGCTCAGTGGACTGAGTGCCAGCCTGTGAACCCGAGTCACAGGTTTGATTCCCAGCCAGGGCACAGGCCTGGGTGGCAGGCCAGGTCCCCAGTAGGGGGCATATGAGAGGCAACCACACATTGATGTTTCTCTTCCTCTCTTTCTCCCTCCCTTCCCCTCTCGCTAAAAATAAATAAATAAATAAATAATCTTTTAAAAAAAGATGAAAATACCCCTGGAATAGTCTAGTTTTGGTTTAATCACTCAGTGTGAGGGTACATGGCGAGAGGGGGTGTGAGGGGTCCAAAGTCCCTGTGCTTGGCACTTTGAAAGACCAAAACTTAAAGTGACAGTTTGGAGTAAGGGAAGGTTTGTTCATCAAGACGGTGGGTCCCCTCCTGGTTCTTCAAATCCATCTTAAGAAACTGCCCCCGAGTTCATGCGTGTTTTACGTCTTTAAGAGGAAACGGGAGAGGTTGTTTCTGTGGGACTCAAGCCCCAAGCAGAGTTCTTGTAATGAGTGGTCAGCATGTGCATTTCATGGTCAGCAGGTGCCTTCGCAAGACTAAGCACACCCGGGTAGCCTGCAGGCCAAGGAGACCGGGCAGGCAGGAACAAGATGGAGTCAGAGAGGACAAGCATCCCACGCTGCTTCAGGGGTGAGGGGTGGAGGGCTTCTCACCGATGACAGGACCGGATGCCCCAGCCATCATGGCTGACCTGGGTCTGCCTGACAAAATGGCTATTCCACCACAAACTTAAAAGCAAATACTAGAAATCCTAGTCTTTTTCAACCACTGCCTAAGTATTTTTGATCTTGGGATATCTTTTTGCTTTTTTATTGGTTTTCTCTAGCAAGGACTTTAAAAGCTGGCTAAACTTCCTCTGATTATAACCAACATCCTCTGATTAAAAACAACAACGACAAACTGAACAGGACATAATAACTTTCCCGAGGTCACAGAATCTGCATCACTCCTGGGCTGCGTGTTGGAGGTGCGGGGAAAGCCCCGTCGCTGACAGCAGCGATGGCTCCGGGAAAAGGCAAGCTCTAAAGACGGCTTAAGGATTTCGGGTCACTCACTTGTTCCTAAGTTAGTGCCTAGGACAGAAAAGTCCCGATTCACTTCAAAATAAATCCTTTGAGGTATGTGCTTTGTTTACTCAAGAGCTGTGCCTGGAACATTCTCCTTGAGCAATTAAATGTGCTGCTGCACGTGAGAACTCCAGGCTCTCGTTACGCAACCTGGACCCAACTTGCCAAGATCGCTGGTGATCTCCAGCATCGCCGAGCCAAGGGCTGCATTTTAATCTATTTACTCAGCTTCCTAGCATCTTTTCAAGCTGCTCACGACTTTTTACATCTTGAAAACTTCTCTTATCTTGGCTGCCTGGCACGGCACACTGCCTCCCTACCTGCTTCTTCCCACTGGCTTTGTGCTTTTACCCACCTATCCTTGACCTCAAAATGTTCCAGCTGCTCCAGACTCAGCTGGGGGGTGGCTTCCGCTGTTTCTCACACCAGCCGCCAGCTAATCTATGTTGTTCTCCTACTGTGTGCCGGCCCCCCGCGTAGGACAGGGAACAACGCAGAGAAATCTGTTGACCAAGGGGCTTACCTCGTGTGGGAAGAGCCTCACATAAAGAACTAACATAATTTCTGATGGTGATAAATAAGACAGAGCACTCTTTTTGTAAAACTCAAGCCCCAAGCAGGGTTCTTGTAATGAATGATTAGCATGTGCCTTCACAAAAACTAAGCACACCTGGTTGGCCTGAATGACCAGGCAGGTGGGAATAAGATAGAGTCAGAGAGGGCAAGCATCCCATGCCACTTCAGGGGTGAGGGGCGGAGGGATTCTCACCAATGACAGGACCGATCGCCCCAGCCAGCATGGCTGACCTGAGTCTTCAGGTCCGAGGAAAATAATACAGAGCACTGCGCAAGACCGGGGTGTGGAGAGGTTGATCTCTTACTCAGGGTGTCCCGGAAGGCTTCCCTGGGAGGTGACATCAGTCTCATGTGCTGAGACAAGGGCAGTGATAGGAAGATGTGGTGGAAGGGCATTTCAGGCACAAGGACAGCACAAGCCTAGAAGTGTACTCAGATCATTCAAGGATGGGACAGTGACTCTCATTCTAGATCACTTTGATGTCTCATGATTTTAAGTATTACCTGTATGGTAGCAAGTCCCATGTGCCTCTATACTAGATCATGTCTCCTGATCCAGACGTGGGCACCCCCAGAGCAGTTGGTGTGTCACCCGGGCTGCCTACATGCACCTGCTTGTGTAGCAGGTCGAAGGCAGGTGCTAGCCTTCCTGTCCGATCTGCTCTCCTCATGTGCCCCCACCAGGGACTGAGAGTGCCCTGTGTCAGCTGCCTCTGACAGATGTACCCGTTCCTCAGCTGTTAGGACCAAACCAGTCACAAAAGGCTCCCCACTCTCTCCCCTGTGCAATGTGGTCCGTCCACTGCCCTTCATCCCCCAGCCTTCACACCAATGCCCCGCATCTGGATGCCGTGAACATTCTGCCCTCTGTCTGCCTCTGTGTCAGCCCTTCTCCAGCCACCCTGTAGGCAGCACAGGAATCTGTTTGACATAAACTGGGCCTTCTCCTCGGAGCATCTCCAGAGGTTTCCTGCTTGGCTTTTACTTCTCTTAAGCTGCAGTGAGGTGGGCGCCCTGGCCCCCGTTTTCAGCCTTTGTTCAAATGCTCTGATCTCTCTCCTTCCTGAGGAACCCACTCTGCTGTTTACCAAGACAGCCACTCTGCTCGCTGCGCCCTTCTGTTTGCTTGCCCTTTAAGTTTCCGCTGATGTGGTATGTCCCTGCAGACCCCGATGCTCCCCCTCTCCATTTCCCTCTCTGACACTATTCTGTCCTTGCTTCTGTCACCTGTTCTAGCTGGGACCAGGTATGTTATTTGGGTGGTTATTGTTTGGGGCAGTCTTCTTGTTAACCCCCAAGAGCTAACCCCAAGCCTCCCGTCCTGGGCATCAGACCATTCGGGGCAGAAAGGATGCTGAGGATCTGAAGGGAAATGGCCACCATTACCTGGCCACTTCTATGCTCAGCTATTATTTCCATGGTGATTCTGACTGTTCTAACCTACCAGGAAAACCATGTTGGGATGCTGGGATTGTTTGCTCATAATGCATAAAAACGCACGGTTTGCTAAAGAAATATGTTAACATCTCTTGCCAGCTTGTAACTGCCACACAATAGCGCTTTAGGAAACCAGCCAGTTGCAAACAAAATCTCCAGCCTGCTGACGCTGACGGGAAAGGCGTGCTTGCCTGCAGTTTTTCTGCGTTGTCGTGCACTAAAGCCTGAGGTTCGGGACGACGAGCCTCACCTTACGTCTCCTAGCCTCTGCTTACACAATGCAAGCCAGCTGTCTTTTCTTCCTTCGTGAAAAGTGTGTGTTGTTCGCAGGGCCGGGCCGTACCGTGTCACCTGCCCTCCGTCTGTGCCTGGCGTGGGGTGCTCTCCAGCCCTCCCACCTCTGCTAAGGTACACGCGCATGTTCCGGCCTCCCCACAGGAAACTTCCCTGAGGACGGGGATCCCAGGTGCAGACTCGCAGAATACTGGAGCGGAAAGAAAATGCAGCCGAAATTGTTGAGCTCAAGAGTCTGCAGGGAAAAGAGGAGAGAGAGGAACAAACACTCACAGGAACGTCCTCTTTTCTGGGCAATGCTGGGCATACTGCGTGCGCCGTCATGACATCTCTGTGGTGATGGAGCGCGGTGGCCACTCCGTGTGAGCAACCCAGGCTCAGGGAGGGGAGCTGCATGGGGCCGACACCCCCCTGCTGACCCCCAGCTCCCCACCCACCGCACCTTGAAGGATGCTCCTCTTTTCTGAACTCCAGTCTCCGGAACTGAAACATACAAAGTGCCGGCTGTATTACGTAATTTTTTTTCACCCCTAAATTTCTGTGATTTTTCCAACACATCTTCTGTTTAAGTTGGCACGTATATCCTTTAATAATACCTGATTTCCCTCTTTATCTTGGCATTTCTGCTTCTTTTCCTTACTTGTCAAAATTGTGTTCCACCCTTTTAGGGTGAAAGGCGTCGTCCCAGGAGCCCAAAAGCTACCGTTCCACCGGCGGCCGCAGTTCAGTTTTGTGAGGAAATGGAAATGTAGGCTGAATGTACTCTTATGGCAGGTCCTGTTAAAGCAGTAAAAGTAAATGTATAATTTAGAGCTCAAGTGAAATATTTCAAGATAATACACTTGCCTACACAGGCTGCATGTCAAGTTTCCCACTATGACCCCACGTAACGACACTCACACGCGTGTAGTGAGGGAAACGTCTGAGTGTCAGGCGGGGTGTTCACAGGGAAGGAACAAGGAGAAAGAGGCGAGACGCACGTCTCACTTAGAACCCCATCCCGAAAGCGACTTTACCGGCCGTCCTTTGCCTGGGACCTGACTAGGGGTCCCGTCGTTCAAGCACAAGCCCTTCCCCTGCGTGAGCCAGTCCCTGTGCTCTGTAACCCTGTGTCCACTCTGACCCGGGGCCACTCCGACTTTGTGCCGACTCCTCCCGAAGGCGGGGCCCGTAGATCCCCCAAACTTTCAAGCACTTCAAGCAAAGATTAGAGTGCTGTCCTCTCCGCTCCTCATCCACCGCTCATCCTCTTCCGTTTCATTCCTCTCTTCCTTCTTTCTTCCCTCTTTATTCTATTTATTGAAGATCATTTTTTAGAGCAAGGACATTGAGAGGGAGGTACAAAGTCCCTCGTACTCCTTGTCCTCATACAAGCACAGCGTCCCTCACTGTCAACGTCCCCTTACCAGGTGGGACGCTTTTGCCAAGGACGGACCTGCACTGACCTGCCAGTGACCCCCCGAGGCCACAGTTCCCATCAGGGTCACTTGGGGGGCTGCACATTCTACAGGTTCGGACAAACGGACAATGACAAGTGTCCGCCCTCACGGCCTCGCTCAGAGCAGGCTCGCTGCCCACAACCTGCGGGCACCTTCTTTCCATCCCTTCCCCCAGCCTGCAACCAGTTGCCGTCGTTTTTATTAGCTATTTTTAAAGAAATCTCAAGTGATTATCAACTTTATGCATAAAACATAGCATCTTCTCTTTTTTCCTGTCTCCAAAACGTTGCCTTTTCCAGAGTGTTTAAACATTCTCTTATTAAACAAATACTAATACATGTTGTATAATATATTATAAAAATATATATGATAGGCAAATCATTTATTAAAACAATATACATTTATTAACATTAAAACTATTTCATATCAGCAAATGCATAGTTATTAATAAATATTCAGTTGAATATTTATAGTTATTTAATGTAAATTTTAACAGTATTTTAATAATTTGTGAATACATG